>JAPMOQ010021776.1:1922873-1957001 GCA_026543055.1 Argiope trifasciata | reverse complement strand
AACTTGATAGTTTAACATTTATTTGTGGTATCTAATAAAAATCTTGGAACATACTTCTGTGTATTGAATCTCATACTTTTTTCTGTTTTGTTTTGTGCTTTTTTGGTAGTTAGTACAGAATTTTGTTACTCTCACTAGCTGTTGAAAGAATTCCATTTTATTTTGCTCTTTTACAGTGAGGGTTCTCTTTATTGGTAATTCCATGATCAAATACTTGAATAAGCATATATCTGTTGATTCACTTACCTTTCATTGGGACATTGTTTCCTATCCCAATGAAAGACTGGCTAGTAATATTTCTGTACACAAGAATTAAGACTGGGTCTTAGTGCATGTTGGCACAAATAATGCATCTTTGGATAATATTGAAGTAATACTTAAAAAATATGGAGTTTTGACCAATGAGGTATTATTTCATAACTCAAGTGCAAGAATAATTTTCTCGAGTATTGTTCCAACAGATTTCAATTTTCATAGAAAGGATTATAAGGAATCAGAGTATCATTTACAGACACTAAACTATAAGATCCGGGCAATAAATTGTGCACTTAAAGAGCTATGCTTTTTTTAAAGTTTCTCTTTTGCAGTTCTTACCAACCATCTTGGAAAAATTACCTTGCAAGAGATGGTTTGCATTTGAATGAATGAGGAAATAAGCTGTTCGCAGGTTGTTTTCTTGAATCCTTATCAAGATGCATTTCAGCTGATATAATATCTAAAAAGGTATGTATGATTACATTGCTGTTGTGTTTGTTTTGTTTTGTGAGTTCAAAAATTCATGCAAGCCTGAAGATGATAAATTATAATTGAGTTTTTGTTTTATTTTCACAGATTGGGAAGAGTCAGTCTTCGAACACTGGTTTTTCTTTTAAGGATTCAGAGTGTCCTATATTGTCACCTTTCTCAAAGCAAGAGTTTGCTAGGCCAGTTTCTGTGCCCCTGCAACCTGCCAGGCCAGTTTTTATGTGCATGCAACAGTCAGCTACTTTGTTGATAAAATAAATTTCTTCTCTGCTGTCTTCTACAGGTAATATTCAATTTGTACTTCCTGTGATGCCATGCATTCCATTCTACCATTTTAATGAAAAGGTTTTTAGTATTATTCCCACATCTAATAAATTTTCAGTTTTGGCAACTATTTGTGACACATTGGATGAAATAAATGGCGGAGGACATCAAAACTTTCCTATTCCAAAAGTTGTGTTTATTGAAGGAAAACCTATTCTACACGATCCTCATTTTAAAATCACCTGAAGAAATTTAAATGCCCGTTATCCTAAACGTTGTGAAATATGTTTGAAATGCTATTCTTCTAAATCTTCTTTTTCAAACCATTTAAATCAATGTAGAAAATCAAAAACTCGTATTTTCTTATCTCCATCTGGAAAAAATTACAGTGAGGTTATAAGTAAGTACTGTTCTAGTAATAAATAGTCAAGGATTAATATTACAGGGTGAAATGTAGAAAATTAGATATATACCATGTGATTCAAAAGTCAGGACGAACTTTAAAAACGAATAAATCGTAAAGAAAAAAAGATAAAAAGATGCAGTTTGCACTAAATGGGTAAAAAAGAAACCGGGTTTTGTGTGGCAGCGAAACAAAAATAGTTATATTGGTGACCCACAGTTGGCATTATAGTTTTTTATTTCACCAAAAAATGATTTAAAAATTTAAAAAAGTTTACAAATTTCAAGTCAGCTTAATTACAGTTAATTCGTTAAATGCTCAATGTGCTGTCCTTCATTCAGAAGCACAGCTGGGAGACTAGTCACTACACCATCCGCAGCATTTAGTAGCATTTCTTGGGTTAATGGCAAACATATTTTGGCGGATGGCATCTTTCAGTGTTGCTAGTGATGCCGGTTGGTCGCGGTACACTTCCGATTTCAAGAATCTCCACAACCATAAGCAACAGGGTGTTTAATCGGGAGATCTTGGAGGCCATTCATGATTAAAGTATCGACTGATAACGCGATTCTTTTCAAATGTTGTGCGTTGCACAGGCAAAAAATTATGAGGTTGTGTTCTTTCTTGCATAAAGATGACTGTTTGGAGTGTCTGTCGCGGTTGCTGTTCAATTATAATGTTGTTCTATAACAGTGCTGCATATCGCTGACTAGTGACAGAAACAGTTTTGAAGCCTGTCTGTGTGATTTCCTTGAAAAAAATTAACCAATAATAAAACCAGCAGTGAAGCCATATCAGATTGTCACTTAAGGCTGTTGTAAGTTTTCCTCAACAAATGCATGTGGATTTTCTATAGTCCACACTCGACAATTGTGGGTGTTAACAGCGCCAGAGAATGGAAAAGCGTTTCATCTGTACAAAGCACAGTGTGAAGCTAGTCGTGCTGCTCTTCCATTTTATTGAATACCAAATTCGTAAAATCATGGTGAGAGTAGAAGTCAGGAGGTTTCAGTTCTTGGTTATGTTGCAACTTGTAGGGATACCGTTTTAGAGTTATTCGCAGTGCTCTCCAGAGCCCTTTGTACGACACTCTTGAGCACTGCTCTTCTCGAGATCTG
The DNA here is from genome assembly GCA_026543055.1 of Argiope trifasciata. Lineage (NCBI taxonomy): Eukaryota > Metazoa > Arthropoda > Arachnida > Araneae > Araneidae > Argiope > Argiope trifasciata. Next base: position 1,954,472 of record JAPMOQ010021776.1, on the reverse strand, counting down.
TACACCCCATGTGCAGAAACCATCGACATGGATTGCACCGTCTGCACTACTGAGGGACGTCCACTTCTTGGACGTGGCGCCAAAGAACCTGTAGTTCAAATTTCTTCATTATTTTGTTCAAGGTATAAGACGTTATTGATCCTTTGCTATCTCACCTACCCTTCATGTAGCGATATGCTCGCAATGCCTCAGTGGCACTTTCCGAATTCTTATAATACTGTTTAACTAAGAGGGCTTTCTCAACTATGGAAGGCATTTCGATGGATATAAACTTCGACTACAATTGCCTACAGCAATTGTTCCTTTTTATACCTACCGTTTGTTGCTTTGAATAATCCCACATCAGAAATCCGACAGCGCCATCTGTTGTTCACCAACAGAGCTATTTTTGTTTCGTTGCTACATAAAACCCGGCTTCTGCTCTATCCTTTAAGTGCAAACCGCATATTTTATTCGGTTTCGAATAATTCAGTTATGGACGATATTTAATTATGGACAAAATTAAATATCGGTGGTTTGTAAAATCGTCTGCTTCAAATTATAATTAATGAAAAAACATTTCAGCCGATATAAGAATTTTGTGTTATAAAATTTTATACAAAAGTATATTTTAAACAACAAATATAGCATTTGGAAGTTTTTTCTAGAAGTTTTAGTTTATAATAATAAGGAAAAATCAATGAGCCAGTTGCCTGACCAATTAATAAATTATCAACCTGGTATTAATTTGCATTAGTTTGAATGCTTAGCCCTTGTTGATTTCCAAATTATTAAAATGTATGCATTTAGGAAATATCGCAACAAATATCAAAATTTTAGAGGTCCACAAAGTTGCGGGACCCTTAAGCAGTTGCCTATTTGTCCTATTTGATAATCCATTTTTTAAAGTGGATACGAATTTTTTGACAGACACCTTAATTGAATCCGCTGCATCCATTCTTTTTAGAGAGTCAATAGACGGCAACTAATTAATCCTTCCTTTTCAGAGACATTGTTGTGAAGAACACTAGTCGAATCATTTTATCAGAGGTTGTCCTTGGATCTTTCGCCTGCTATCGATTCTCCTCTACCATGAGCCTTAAATTCTTCCGGAATTTTCTTTTCTCGAAAATTCAGTCACTTTCCTCTTTTCATCAATTTTCTTTCCTCAAAAAGTCAGTTATTTTTCCTATTCTTGAAAATTCCGTTTTCTTTCCTTTCCTCAAATCCTCGATTATCTTTCCTTTTCTCATTAATTTCTTTTCTTCAAATCACTAATTTTCTTTTCTTCTAATTAATTTCTATTCTTCAAATCATTAATTTCCTTTCTTCCTCATTAATACCTCTTTTGAATTTACTGGTTTAAATGAATCTTAAAAGTACTTTTGGAATAAAGATTGTTTGTATTGATACATGCTCTTCAAAACTGGTGATTTACTGATTTGTGTCCTACTACTTCTGAAAAACATGGAAATATCATTTTTCATTTATATCTAATAGGGACATTCGCTGCAAAAAGAAAAGATGTTCATCTTAAAGCTTGTTTATATGATTGTATGAATATAATACTTTGATTGTTCCCGAAAAATTAATTTACTAATGATTATATTTGCCTCAACACACCTATAACAGCTATAACTCATAATTTTGAAGTTCAGCATTTCTGCTCATTGAGTGTAATGTAGCAGGCCTCCACTTGGTGCACCTTGATTGGCACTAAATCTGCCACTGCTTTGCCTCCTTCCAATTCAGAACTGAAAGGCTAGAAATCTATTGGCGTTATAGCCAATCTTCTGGGCATTTGTAATAAATAAATAAATACATTTCTGCTCCTTTTAATTTGTCACAAAATGTTTCCATGAATGAGTGAAAAAAATTATTTGTATTCTGCTAATCCTTATTATAAGCTATGATGTGAGAATAGTTTAATTTTGCAATATAAATTTGGATTAATGAAAGTTGGATTTTTAAACCACAGTTGGTCACTAAAAAGACTTTGATGAATTGAAGCATCAGAAATGTTCCGAAAAAATATACATGTAATCAGTTTTCTGCTATACTCTATCTGCTGAAGTATTTTCAATGATGAGATTAGAGTTAAAATTCGATGGCAGCAATTCAGAATCTAAACTGAAAGATTTTGTATTTAGAGGCTTTCTAATAGTTTGCATTTTCTTCTATCCCAATTTAAAGATAGAGCTTATACCTGGCCAGTGTTTGCGACATTAAATACCAATTCCCAAAACATTATCATGTTCTCATATGATAAAGATTGATTCATTCAAGACGCTTCTGGGACTCTTCATAAGTTTTGTACTTATTTTCTTTTAGATGATTGAAGTTCTAAAAATAATTTAATGGAAGGTTCTTTGGAAATGGAGGAAAATAATTACTACATGAAAAGTTCTAATATTGCTTACGTTCGAAATCAGCATAGGCACTATTTTACAATGTACTAATTGTTTAGAAAATAATTTTTCAAAAACATTTGAGGTAATGGCAGTTTGAATTTTGAGCATTCTTAGAATATGTTATCTTTTAATCATAGAAGATAACATATATAATTTCAGGGAAGATATGTTGGTATGTAAACTACCTTGATAAATAATTTCTTTTTGTAACTTTTCTTATTTTATTGAACTTTATAGTGTTCCCAAATTATAATTCTGACTTCCACACATTTTAATGGCGATATTTTTTATATTAAACTTTGTATCATGCTTCATATGTACAAATATAAAAGTCTCGCTTTCTATTTCATATGTATGCTACGCTTTATTTATTGCAAAACTCTCCTGATATCACTATTAATTTCGCTAATTAAATTTTTATACCATAAATTATAACAAGATTTATTAATTAAAAATCAAGGTTACCAGTTGCCCGGATATTGTCAGGAAATTTCGGGACATCGGAAAAAATTATTCTAAAGCTTATTATTATTATTATTATTAATTCTTAACGGATTTGGTATCCAAGATTTTTTTTAAATTTACTTTTTGTGGTGCAAAGACATTTCTTTTTATAGCGATATTCTACTTGAACATATTCTAAATAAAATCAACTTTCGTTTAAATTGCATAATATTATATAGATAATTTATTTGATATTTCCAGATTTGAGTGCTTGCGAATCAGCGAGGTCTTATTCGCGCTTAGTTAGCTGCATTAAGTTGATATATATCACTATTTCAACACTATGAAAGACTCAACAAATTCCCTCTAAAAAGAACGTACACTGCGATCATAAAAGGGAGAGGGGGAACTGTGATAGTTTATTTAGACTTTTTATTTGTTCTTTTGAAAAAGAAATAATTTTGTTTTCGTCAGCATTGGAATTTTAAAAAGCATTCTTCATGATTCATGAGGATTGCTTCAATAAAAATAAGATAAAAGATCTTTTTGAAAAACTACTTACATTTTTTAATGTCAGAAGCATTTGTACTTTTTGTTATTTTAAAGTTAGAAAAATATATATACTCCTGTAATTCAGATATGTCCATATTCTTTAATGTATTTATTTAACGTTAGAAAAATATAAACATAAACTTATAGTTTATTAAGTTTTCTTCCACCGCAGAGAAATGTCTTTTTTTAGAATACTTTCTAGAATTCTAAAGAACTTTGTTCAGAAGCATTAATACACACTTTTTGTGTAAACTACTGTAAGACGATATCTTTTTTTGAACACGGAAACATTTACCATGCTCTTGTAATTTGATGACGTCCCACATCTGTCAAAAGGTGGGGGGGGGGCTAAAATAGGTTGATCTTCTTAAATTTATGGCCGAAGGAAATTTAATTGTAAAATCAATCTAATCCTTCAGCACCAATTGGCTAAATATCTCAAGCTGTTACCACGGGTTCAAGCACAGAGAAGGTAAAAACCCTCCTTCTCTTCAAAACAGTTACTTTCAATCAAAGCAGTTAACAAGACTGAGCTAAAAATACTATATATTATATGGAAACCTGCTTTGTATGTGGTGAGTAATAAGTAAATCCTACTTATTATTTTACTTTAATCTTGTATTAATTAATTATCGATTTATAGAAAACATATCTTTTTAATATGTTAAAAAAAGTTTTTCCTGCATAAATCCTTATGGATGATCATATTAAAATTAAAATAGAAAAGAATATTAAAAGAATAAAAAATATATTGGAATGCCTTACAAATAATTGGATTTTATATAACTTTAACATTATGTATTGATTTACATCAGTTCTTTCTCTTTCTAATATATTAAATTTCAGTGAATCTTTTGAAAATGATTATTTAAAAAAAGAAAACTTAGCAATGGAAGCAGAATAGGTCTTTAATGTAAATAATAACAATAAATTGAAATGCTATATTTTTCACTTATATTATTTAAAATTTTGCGAATAATATATGTATATACGTGCAATAATAAATCAATAATTATTTTCTATTGCTCCAACAATTATTTTATTTCGTCATGGTATTTTTAAAATAATGCACAAACTTATTTACAATATCAAAGCGGTATAATTGATTTGTTATCTTCTTTTCATCAAACAAAATCTTTCTGTCTCTATGTCAAAATTATTTGCATGCATATATACAATAATTGTTTGCTAAACAGTCCAAATAATTACTTATTATAATTAGTTTTTATTAACTATATACCTGTTAAATTTTAAATTGATTATTGTTGAACTGGTTGAAAGTTAAATTTGAGGAACGTTATTTGCCTCCGCCCTTTCTTGCATACAGCCGAACACCCCGCCACCACTGAACGTTATAGTATCGGCAGGATTTTCTGTGGTCGACTGCTATTCACCACCCCCGTCAGATCTATTGTGCCCCTCGTCGGAAAATTGCGGCTGCCGCCTTTGCACACATTTATATCATTTTGTCACTTCTGTTCTCAATGTCAGTGTCATAGTCAAAATTAGTTGTCATAGCATATTAAATGCTCCTTTAGGTGTCTTCGCAATACAAATGTCTTGTTTGCACGAAACGGGATTGAAATAACTCGAACATCTTTCAAACTCAACTGATTCTTTTCCGATTCAAGAATTTAATAGAGATCATACTATTAATTTGCACAACATATTGTACTTTTGAACAAGTACAAAATACAGTCGAATCCGGTTAATTGGACCACCGGATAATCGGAGCAGCCGCTTATTCGGACCGAATCTTAAAGAATCGAAACAAATCCTATGTACATAAGCCTAATATTATTCGCTTATTTGAACCAAAATTCCGTTTAAACGGACCAAAGAACGTGGCAGGGATGATGAAAAAGAAGCCACAAGTCGCCTGTGTACAGCAGGAAGTCCGAAAGGGGAACGAACCAGTGGGAGGTGAGCAAGCACTTTGTTTCTTAGAACGGGCAGCTCGGTAGTCGCCAGTGAGGAACCACTGCTTCTCCGCTTTTCGGGGAAATGAAATCCCACGTACACCAGTTTCTTCGGAACACTTTAGTCAGTGAAATGTGCGTGTCTTGTCTCCCCTGCCAAAATGCCTGGAAAAAACATCCACTTGGAATTTCTACCTCCCAGGGCCACAGCTTTGGTACAGCCGATGGACATGGACATCATAAAAAATTTGAAGACCTTTTATCATGAAAGGTTGGTTAATTACGTCATTGAAGCAATTGAAGAAAGTTTGGTGACCTCATCATCATCAACATCCAGAGAAGTCAGTGCAAAGGTCAACATCTTACAAGCAGTTACATTTTTGACTGATGGCTGTCGAAATATAAGCAGAGAGACAATTCAGAACTGTATTTCTCACTGTGGCTTTAAGCATTTGGTCTAGGAGGTGGATGTGGACATGCTAATTGAAAGTGAAAATAGTAAGGGAAATGTGGAACTCCAACAGGTCGAAAATTACGAAGAATTTCTATCCATCCACAACGAGCTTCAATACTACGATGAAAATAAAGATTACGACGCTGAAATTGTTGCTCGAGTTACAGCAAAACACACTACATCATCGGAAGATCAGGAAAGTGATGATGATGCCCATAATGAGTTGGTGCGACAACACAGGATGCCAAAAAAATGCAATGAAATTTTGCATCACTATTTCATGCAGGAGGGAAATGAAGGCAGTCCCATTGCTGTGTTGGATGTTTGTAGTGATTTTGTTCAAGTGCAGTCTGTCAACAGAAAGCGTCAGATCACACTAGTAAAGTTCTTCAAACGTTGATTGGAATTTGATAAGAACTATTTTTTATTGTGCTTCGCATGCTGAGTATCGTGTAGATCGTTTCGAAGAATTTGTAAATTTATTTTTCAATGAATAAAGTTCATAAGCAACAGTAGTTCTTGTTTGTATGTTTGCCATACGCATGTACCGCACAATAAAGGTCATAATGACATTTTAATATGTTACATATAGCACGTATAGTCTTGTAGCATAGGGCATGTTCGTGTAATCGGACCAGCCTGTTACTAGGACCAGAATGATCGCGTCCCGATGTAGTCCGATTAACCGGAATCGACTGTATAATATTTTTAACAATGATGTTCGGTTTTCTGAATGCCACACAGCATTCCGAACGTGCCGAATCAATATTTTGAAACATTTTATACTCGCAACCGGTGGGTATGAAAGAAATATCATTTCGAATGTTGCGATAAATATGAATTCGTTGCCATCTCCGTTTTCAAAACCCCAAAATAGACTTCGTGATGTTTCAAAATAGGACGTAAATATAAGAAAATCAAGCAAAGGTTTATTAAAAATAGACTCGGTTGATATACCATGATACTCACTTCATAGCTGCCTTTTTCTGAAAAGCGAGAAAAGAAAAATTGTGTATTTAAAAAAAAAAAACTGATAGTTTTTCAATTTCAACAAAAGGAATATCCAAATGCGACATTTCAAAAGAAAAAATTAAATGTTTGGTTAAAAAATTTTAAAAATAAAATTTTGATGGCAAATTAAGATTTTTAATCAGATTTTTTAAAAATATAAGAGAACAAAATGTTAGTACTACTCTACAGTTTACGTTTAAAACCCCTTTTTCACACCTTATGACTGGGATGTAAATATATTTGTAAAATACACCCATATCTTTGTAATAATATATGCACATATAACATAATATATATACACAGACTACCAATAAGTATTTGGACACCTGTGATAGAAAAGAAAAACTAACTTTATTCTAAATCAATAGTTGGTAAAGCCTCCACGAGAAGTAATTACAGAGTGGACCCTCGGGGCATACTTTCCTCAAGTCTACGCGGTCGTTTTTTTTTCGGTGACGAGGCTCACTTTGAAATCTCTGGTTTATATCGATCGACCACGAACCATAGGTCACCTCAAGAACAACATTCACGATGCCACTGCCAACATACCAATTGATCTGCTGCAAAGAGTGGACACGAACTTCAAAAATCGACTTAATCAATGTATGCGCAATGGGGGTCGTCATTTAACCAATGTTCCTTTTAAAACTATATGACAAAAAAATGGGATATTGTATTACCAAATAAAAAAATAATTTAAACAATAACTGAAGTATTTTGTTTTTATTGATCTTTCAAATAAGTAAGTTTCTCTGGCTCACCATGTACTTTCGCTTCTGTGAGAAGTGAGAGTGAGAATTGCACAAGTTAGAGATTCAAATATGGAGATTTCATATATTAACATTTTAAGCATCGGAAATAACATTCGTTTCGATTTTTTTGGTAAAATAAATAAGCAATTCACAATTTGCTTGGAAAACTTGCTCAAAAGAGATAACAGTTTTGTGCAGTTGCTTTTTCACTGAATGACCTTGCAAAAATTGGTTCCAGGAACCGCGTTTCGTATGTGTTAGTTTCGGATGGTGATAACTACTGAAATACTTCGGATGAGTTAAAATTAATACTGGGGATCACGTCCACAGGCGATATAAGTAAGTAGAATTGCAAGTTTTACTGGGGTGCAAGTTAGATGTTTGGCCTTGATTAAACTGAGATTATTCTTATCAACCCAATTTAAGTTTGCTGATGATGACAAGCAGTTAACTCAGGGCTCTTTGATGTTACATATTTCACGAAATTAAAAACATTTGATTAGAAATCCACCACAAAAATTCTTTTTGAGAAATATATTGGGGTGTCCCTAATATAATCACTATAAATTTCTTTCTCATCGTTCTTTTTCTTTGAGGAAACGAGGCTTATTCTGGAAACAAATTTTATATGAAAATGTGTATAAAAAAAGCATTTGATGTAAGGACAAAAAGCCTTCAGTTGTCTCAAACCTGGACTACACCCTCAAAAAGTTTTTTTGTTCATTTGTTGGGATTGGAAAGGCGCAATTTTCCACTAGCTCCTTCCTCAAGGTGAAAGAACAAATTCTTCGAAATACTGTCAACTAGATCAATTGACAGCTGCCATAGGGGAAAAAATGATCAGAATTATGGAATCGAAGAGGCTTTGTTTTCCATCAAGACAACGAGAGACCTATATTGCATTAGTCGTCAGAGAAAAGCTCTTACAATTTTATTGAGATGTTTTACCTCATCTAACATATTCTACAGACCTTGCTCCATCTTATTATTACTTCTTTCTGTCTTTAAAAAATTCTCTTCGCGATAAGCTCTTTAAATCCATCAACGAAATTTATTTCTTGTCCAAAACACACCCATTTTGACAAGAAGACATTATGAGACTTCCTGAGAGATGGAAGAAGGTAAGAGAGAAAAAAGGTTCTCATATAACTAAATAAATAATATCTTAAAAAGTAAATATTGTGTATTCATTTCATATTATAAGTAGGAAAGAAGCTTATGGGACACCCTAATAGATAGTTAAGCTTTTGGCGAAAAGTTTTCGCATTTTAATTTCATTTTGTCACAGTTGATTTCTTTGTTTACAAAAGGAAAATTTAGAGGTACTGCAATATGCATACCTCCTTTCAATCTATCATCACTTCTATATTTCATATTAATGATGTGTTTTTTTTGCCATATTGAAAGAAATGGAAGATTTCTGTTTCTTTTATTACATTGATACTCTTATTATTAAAATTATTGTAATAAGCTAATTTGAGGTGGAACCTAAAATTAACATTCTTTTAAAAGTAAACGAAAAGTTTGCATTTTTGGAGAAAAAATGTTGTGTTGAACATAAGTTTGAAGATGAAAGGAAAAAATTATTCTGAGTTCAATACAATCGCATTCTATTTCAAATTTTTCTTAATTTAGTTGATATTAAAATTTTCATGTAAACTTTAAATTAGAATTAAAAAAATAAATCTGCCTCTAAAATATTTTATCTATGGAAATGCACGACTCTCCTGCATTGTAAAAGTGGAATTATTTTAAGTACTTTCTGAAGTTAATAATTGAAATAGTAATTCGAAGGAAAAAAAAAATCTACAAGTTGCGTACTAATAAAATTCATTGCTGAAATGGTTTTGTGATGTATAAGGATGTTACTGACAATGGCTTTAAAAATTATTTATTTTAAAATTAAGGAATTATTCTTTGGTATTTTAAGTCTTCAAATATAGGCAGGACTTACTATAATTTTATTTTCATTGATATTTCTTGCTGTAAAACCTCCTTCGTAGTTTATATAGCATATCCGTTTTAGAATAGTGAAGGGTCAGTTGTCAAAATATGCAAATGGCCTTTCTCCAGCAATCACAAAAACAAATAAATATAAATAAAAAAATAAAATGCTATTAAATTTAATCTTGCAACATTGTATGAAAGGACAAAAAGGTTAAAACATTCTAATCTATCTCCTAAGAAGAAATTTAGATCATAGTAAAACCTCACTTATTCGAAGAGTGAAGCTCTATCTAATTTAAACACCAAATTAATTAGCAACAGCAGTTTTAGCCATGCTGTCAGCAGCGCCAATTTGTTTACACTAGTTTTTTATATGCACAAGGAGTAATTCAAAGATTTTGGATTGTAGTTTTCTGAAGGCTAAATTTTCATCAGATGCTAACTTCTGCTGTACACAGTATTAGATGAAAATGCAAATGGATTTTCATTCGAAGTCTTCTATATTTACAACGCAAATATGTAATGCAGGAATATGAGCTTCTCATTGATATTTTATTTGATTTGGTTTTTCAGTTAAAATCATTAATATTTATTTGTAAGGCCATTTTTAAGTTTTCCTCTTTAAAGCCTTAGATTACATTAATCATTTCTTTGCAGTTAGACATGGAAGTACACGTGTTTGAGAAAGTTACATTCATTTTCAACACGAATACATTCAAAGTCTAAATATTTCAATAATTCATGTGATTATTTTTAAACCAAAAACTATCTTTTTGAGGACATTCCACCAAAAGCGAAAACTTTTTCTTGAGTACTTCTATTCCATCGCTCTTAATTGTATTCCAACAAAATCGCAAATGAAAAGTTAACGGAGAAATTGCAGTACAAAATATTTCAATTAATTCTTTGCTTTTACTTAATTTGCTTAATTTAATCTTTTAATTAATTAATCTTGCTTAATTTCTACTTTGCTTTTACTTACAGTATTTGAAACAGCAATTTACAAATCAAAGGATTTCAAAAGATAACAGTTAAATACTAATTCTTTTAAAGTTAAAACATGAAACAAGATTTCTTTCAGTTCATAGAAAATAACAAATATTTATATATCAAGTAATTCAACTTTTCGTTTTATTAAATACCAGCCCCTCTTGACTATCAGCAGATTCGCCAGTTACATTGTTTATATTTAACGTCTTTTAAAACGTTTCAATACCAGTTTATGTCCATCATTTTTCCAGACAAATATTAAGGCCGTGTTATTTAAATTGTCTTTCATGTATTCTGTTTTTGTTCATGAATGTTTCTAATCCAGAACAGTCCCATAATATCATAGTTCTATTTACTATGTAAACGCGTTGTTAATCAGTCTTCTAAATTTCGTTAAATTGGTGTTTAATTTTGTTTATCTTGTTAAATTAAATATAAATGAAACTTTTTTTTCTTCGGCTTGCAACAATTGGAAAAAAATTACTGACAGAAGCGGCAGCAGATATTTGTCGATGGGTGGGTGGTTGAGGGGGAGTAAGTACAATTTCTTTGGCTTCAAAATAATTCACGGTAACTAATTTTTATATTTAATTAAAGATAATTAAGTATTACACAATAGGAATTAAGTAAAATATAAACAGTTTATTTTTTAATAGTAGTTAAACTGAATCTAGTGAAATGGAATTTTACAATAATTAAATGACAAAATAAGGTTGCCGTAAGTAGTTAAAAATCAAAGAGTAATTTATTTTAGCTGTTCTTTATAATAGACATGTAAATCGTTATTTCTTTCGCTTGAATCGAAAAGATAAATTTTTCGATTTTCAAATTTGAAAATGTCATATGTTTAATTTTAAAAGTAAATGACAAAATGAAAGCAAACATTTTATTTCCTTTATAAAATCATCGTTATCAATTCAGATTTGTATCATAAGAATGTGTTTAGAAATTGATGCTTCTGGCAACTAATACTTCGTAAGAATCATGAGGACACTCATTTCCACCATAAGGTACGTACAAGACTCCGTGGCTGGGATGAACTTTGCCACTGCACATGGCACCCTCGTGGTTGACTCGTCCAATGAACAAAGGTTCCCCATCAGCAGTGGATCCACCTTGAATGGCGCCAGGTGGAAGGTCCGATCCAGAAGCGAATCTCCACTCCAAACTCACTCCGTAAGGGGCAACCAGCACCTACAAAAAATACAAGCATAGTTAAGTCTCTCTCTTCGTCTGATGGTTTTTGCATATTTCGTCAAGTTACCCACACTACAATAATTAGAAACTGCAGTAGAGGTAACCAAGTTTTCAGTTCCACCACTGTATATCACCATTGGGGAGGCTGGTGAATTCTCTTGTCGCCAATGACAGAATGTACCTCATAGTGATGTAGTTCCATGACGCAAGATACTTTAGACATATTTACAATATCTCTCATTATTAATTCTTTCGTTTTTTAAGTGTTTTCCGAATTCTCATTTTTTAAAAGGTAAAAAAAAAATTACTGCTGTTTTCCACTTAAGTTTCAGAATGTAAAGCAGCTGCGATATCAAATACAAATCAAAATAAAGTATAAAAACCACGCTAATCACAACTAGGTACGATAGCACTATCATATAAATCTTCAGTAACTTGCTGTATCAATTCATGCAATGTTATTATTGAGTGCACTCGTGTATACAACTAATTTTAACAAGTATAGTTTTCATAAATAAAATATTTATACGAAATAAAACAATATAACTCAAATGACGCTTTTTCATCAGTGCTGTAATTGAAACCAAACCAAATTGGTAACACTGCTCAACATTGATTTTATTTGGCAGTGATAATACAAAAATTTTAGGATAATTAGTTATGGTGATTCCGGCACAATTTTTGTAAGACCGATTCTAATTTTTGAGATAAAATTAGAGTTAAATTTCAATAGTAATATATAAGTGGCGGATATAAGTATTTTGGGACCCTAGACAGTGCGCATTATGTAGTCTGTTTTTATAAATTGGTCAAGGCAGTTTCACATTTCAAAATGTTAGATGATTTTTAAGTTAATACTTTTTATTTTATTAAAATTGCAAAAATGTATTCATTATTTGTCTTTTATAATACGAGCTTCCATATCTGTACTCAATATTGAAGCAAATATTCTATGTTTATAAATATTTGAATAAATGTGAGAATATGATGAAACATATAAGGTAAATTATTCTTCATAAAGAGTTAATATTATCCTTATGTTTCATAATTTACCAAGCAATTGGTAAAATAAATTTTTCAATGCAGTTTTGATGCTTTCTCTAAAGCTTTAGAGAATGAGTAATTGGCCTAGAAGGATAATGATTGCAGTTATACATTTCAAATTTCTAATGCAGTGGTTGACAAATAGTGGCTTGAGAGCCACAGTGAACGCACGTTGATCAGATTAAGGACGTTCTTATTAAAAGACAGCGAAAGATTACCCTAATTAAATGAATATATATGTATATATCTACCTATATAATTTAAGTATAAAAAAGGTGACTCTCAAAAGGGATGTCAATCATTGAACTGTTGATAATCGGTTCTGTTTGAAGAATGAGTCTGCCGACCACTGTTCTAGTGGAATTGTGTTTAAGACGCTTTCAATCCCTTGTTCATATTTTATTTCTATGTAAAAAAGAAGCAAAGAAACATTACTTGAAATAAACATTGACTGACTAAAGTATGGAATAACTTTTATCTTCCTTGCTTCTCAAATCTTCATCAGACATTAGATTTTTCCTTTCATATAGATGCTAAAATTTCAGTTCATTGACTTCTCCTTCAGAGAAATGTTGACAAGCTTGCATCATATTTACTTTCATTGTTAAATTCAGGTTTCTTTTTATCTTCGTTTGATGAGGGAATATCAGATAATGATGCTATATCCCAACAGGATAATTCCTCTCACTTTTATTCTTATGATTAAAGCGTTTCAATTTGAAAATACAAAAATTACAACCACCATAGCAATTCACAAGTTTTCTCTTCATTATTGATATGTTATAATCAATAGGTTTAATCGGTTATTAGTAGTAACACTAAGATTGTTATTATTAATAATTGCCGATAAATCTCATTTATCATGACAAATTCCTCAAATTTCAAAGTTTCCTTTTGTATTTTCTTTCACTGCATAAACGGTTCCTCAGGGGTACATCTTCAGGTGTGACGGTGGCTAGATCACGAGGTACCTAAGTGATCGAGACTGCTTTCTAGTTTACGTCTCTTCAGCCTGTTGATCGCTGCCTTTTTCTTCCTTTCTTCAACGGCAAGAGGGAGCTCTCATGAGAAGCTGCCTCCACTCTGTTTGCTTCTAGCTTCTCATGGGCAGTTAAAAGTTCCACTCGTTGAACATGCGTGGTGACCGATTAGACGGGTAGCACATCTCGGTTTCCGGTATATCCATCGATCGATTCCTAGTCACTTGACTGATCTAATCAAGGGGGTAAAAAAATCCGATATTTCAATTACAATTGCAGACACTGAATCGAATTACAATCCAAATATTTTCCTGTCAAAACCAAACATAGTAGAAAGAACTCGGGTTAACTGAAAAATCTTTGGCACAATCTTTCAAAGAGAAATGAATCTAAAACTTATGACTGAAAGTTGTCTTTTTCAACTGTAAAGAATTCTGTCGCTTTGAGACTCGCGACTGAGGGCTTAGTTCATACAGACTTAACAACCTTATTTGTCATGTGCAATAGTCCAGATCATATTTCACTGCATCAGTCCGAAGATTTTTTTTTATCCGTTATGATGCTTCGCACGCATTCACACATAGTGTTTTTAATGACAATTTCCAATTTACTTCTTGACAGGTATCTACATTTCTTAGCACTGTCGTGGTTTTACGTCCAAATTCGACGGCATAAAGGATTTCCGTCCTTCTTGTTTCGCAATACAGGACGAAACAAGAAGTATGGAAAAGAAACTCCAAAATTTCTCTCAAACTTCGGGGTTACAATATTGCCAGTACAGATGCAAATACGTGAATAAATAATTCTGGAGGTGTCCGATTTTGACTCATATTTTTCCTAGTACGCCTCTAAAGTTACACACTCCCTTACAGGCTTTAATAGTTCAGGTTTATACAAGAGCACTTGTTATAGTTTGTTCTATATATTTACCAGAACATGTGATTAACCAACAGCAACTTAACAATCTGGTTGACTAGTGTCCTTCTCCCTTTCTAATACTCAGAGATTTCAATGAACACAACACTTCATGGGCTTCGGGTAGTAAAGATTCTTGACGAAGGCACTTTATATGCGGATGATCTTCTGACCTCCTGCCAAAGGAGCAATATGCGCTTAATCGAGAGTCATCAACAAATTGCCGTTGGCAGGCTGGTCTACTGACGTGATGAAAGTTGTCATGTAATTACTCCCAAGGAAAGTCTATTTGTACACTTTCACAGGAAGTGAGGCATTCATTTAGAACCTTTAATCCATATTCAGAATGCTACCGTTCCTGTGGTTGACGAAATTAAATTTTGGGGAATAATTTTTTACCTTAAAATCACTTTCCTTCCTCATATTTCACATCTGCTAAAGAAGGGTGACAGTTCATTGAAGATTTTCAAAGTATTTTCAAGACTCTCATGCGGAACAGATCGTTCATCTTTACTTCGCATCTACGAAGCACTTTTTTTTTAATCACACATTGATTACGGATTTATGTTATATGGGTCCGTAAGATCTTCCGTTTTACGTAGACTGGATCCCATACTTCACGCTTTATTTGTTCAGGGACATTTAGGATTTCACCAGTGGAGAGTCTTTACGTTATCTGTCACATGCTGCCCTTCAATTTAAGGCTCCAAAAATATCTGCCCAATACTACTTCCGAGCTTTGTCTGTCCCGAAGCCCTTTAAGCACTCTTTGATGCTACCCTCCAGTTTCGGATATTTTATTCGGCTCCATCCTTTCGCATTCTTCTTCTTGTATACAGCTGACCACCCCGTCACCACTGAACGTAGCAGTATCGACAGGAGATTTCGCATTCTCTCTTTCTGAGAGAGAGTTAAGCTTCTCTTCAACGATTAGGATCTCCAGGACGTGAGTATTCAGATATCTGATTTATTTTCATTTCCCCCTTGGAATATTCCTCATTTTTTTTCTTTTGTAAATTCTTTTCAGGGATTTACGAAACTTACAATTGCCGCTATTATTTTCCAGAAACTTTTTAGTTCCCATCGCTGCCAATTTTTATCGTATTTACCTATTTCCACAGATGGTTCTAAGTCAGACTATCATGTTGGTTGTGGCATCATTTTTAATGCACAGAGAATCAGTTATTGTTTGCATGCATATTTTTCAGTTTTATCCGCCGAGTTAAGGTCGATTTTCTATGTTTTACAAACAATTGCTCTCTTTATTGAGCGCGATTTTGTATTTATACTGACATCATAAGAACTTTGAAAACACTTTCTCATTTTCATAATAGAATCTATCCCATTACCTAAAAATTCTTGGATCTGTCACAACTCTGAAAAACAGGGACTATGGAGTAAGGAAGAATGTTCTAGCAGAGAAGACTTCTAAAACAGCGTTTTTGTTTATGCAGCGTGAAAGTATCCTCTTACGCTGCTAGGAACTCATTTGCGCGTAATTTATAATTGGTCTATAGATTCCATGATAAAGCAAGGATCGTGAGATTAACAGATCAA
Organism: Argiope trifasciata; assembly: GCA_026543055.1. Classification (NCBI taxonomy): domain Eukaryota; kingdom Metazoa; phylum Arthropoda; class Arachnida; order Araneae; family Araneidae; genus Argiope; species Argiope trifasciata. Next base: position 1,938,320 of record JAPMOQ010021776.1, on the reverse strand, counting down.
AAATAAATTACATGTTATAGGATCCACAATTACATTCTGGCCTGGTCTTCCAATACGTGAGCTCAATGTCAAACTAACTTGACTCAATAGTAGTCGCACACGATTATGGCACAAACGTCTTTTATTCGACGATCAAGCTCCTTCCTTCTCGTGATTCCAAATGATTTTAACATTCCTTAATATTTTAATTGAATGCCCTGGTTTTAGCATTCATCGTTTAGATTTTTTAAAATTCTTCCTCGTTCAGTATATGACTGATTGTTGGGGGGGATCCCCACAAAGACTTTAAAAATAATTGTAAGCAGTTTTTATTTATCATTCCATTTTATACCTCACTTTTTGTCACTTTTTTAAATTTCTTATTTTCAAAATTAAGAGACATTGGTTTGCTATTTTGTTAATGAAATTTTAGTTTATACATAATTTTAACGACAGCTTTACTTTGTTTAATTAATAAAAGTATTTTTCTTTTGTACCCCGATATTGAATGAGCGTGGTGTCATTCTAATGCATTTTTTCATTCTTGTCAGCGGCATATTATGGTCTTCCCTATACACATTTATTATTATCTATATTAGCCCATCACCTATCTATATATTAATTATTTAGCGTCAGAAACTCGAGCAACTACATAGTACCTTCATCAGAATCATTTTAAATTTTATCTTGGGAAATAATTAGGATTTTGATGTAAGATTATTGACGGAGAATATTAGTAAAAATTTACTGACTTTTGGTTATAAAAGATGAATGAAGTATCTTTCTACAGTGTTTTTTTTTTTTCTGTAAATATTTGCTCTGAAGGATTACAAATGAGTTCTTCAACTATTTTAGTATAGTTATATTTGATATGTTACAAATAAGCTTTTTTATTAATCAATCAATGGAATGGATTTCCAGATGTCCGTTTTTTAGATGTTAGAAAGCACAAGCAGATTCTAATATTTAAATAATGAACTAATTGTGAATGTGAATAATAAGTAACCCTTACATATATAGTAAAAATCAAATGTTTACAAAAATTAATTTTCAATAATAATAACAATATATTATTATGTTTTAAATCTATACTTATAATAATGCTCAATGTGTGTGTGTGTTGGCGCTCTACAGGCCAGACCGCTGGACATACAGCTATCAAATTTGGTACATGTATATCTTGGAGGTTGGAAATGTGCACCTTTGAGCCTTTTTTTCGAATTTTTAATTAGAATTTGAATTAATTGAAATTTAAGCGAAATTTTGACGTTTTTCCGCTATAACTTCCGAACATATGATCGCACAAACATGAGTTTTACATCAATTTAAAGATTAAAATTTAGCTTTCTAATGGTATCAGTTTTTTAATGTATAACTTAAGCTTATATTTGTAACGAATTTTTAAAGAAATATTTTAACCATGTTTTTTTAGCACGTAACTGGATAAAATAAAAGAAATATAAAATGTGATATTTTCTAAAAAAATAAATGCAAGACAAATGATTCTATGATCGTTTGCAATATTTAAATCATTAATTCAATAAATTATCTTTATTTATACAGGACTGAATTTATACAGGATATGCATTAAAATTCCGGTCCAATGGTCAATTTGTAAAATATTATTAATAGGCATATATATTGTTTAATGCTATTAATTTGGTCTAAATGAAGTAAATAATTACATTTTATGTAGCTTGAGTCAAACAATGCATTTATGAATAATGAGTTTTAGATTTCTTCATACTTTGCTCTGTGAGCCATATTTTACAAAAGATTTTTATTAATATTCTAAATAAAAGTTCCTACATCAAGCAGTGTCCTAAATCAATAATTAAAACTGACCGATTTATAAAATTAAAGAATATTATTAGGAAAACATGTTCTTTTAGAACTTTCCGTCCATCATCTTAAAGAAAATATTAATTTCAGGCCAATCAATGCCCGGAATCACTTCAAGGCTAATGAATATGTTATTTAATTGAAAATTTTAGAAAGCATTACTCATGGCGAACCAGCTGGTCACCAAAGGCGGCAGTAAATAATAAACATCAACTTCTATGTATTTCTCCCTTAAGGTTATTACTGAGAGAGCAGAAACCCCGTTGATTAATCGATACTTATTCTAAGATTCTTATTCTAATGCCTCAGATTTGTCTTATTCAATACCATTTTAAATTTGAAGAAAGCTATTTATAAAAAAATTTACTTCATATTGATGGTAAGCATGCTCTTCTCCACCCCATGCAACATAGCAGCTTCCATGCGAAGGGACCAACTTTCCAGGGATGTTATCTCCTTGGTGATGAGCTCGTCCGACGTAGATAATATCGCCTCCGTCATAACCAACTTCAATAGCATTGGGTGGAACACTTCCATTGGAGGCTGGCACCCATTCGGCCACAGGTCGGTAAGAGGTCGCTAAAGATCAAGAAGTTCTGTTTAAATTTTGGACTTAAAATATTTTTTTAAAAAAATGTCAAAACTTCCAAGAAATAATAATAAATTTTGTTTGAAAAAGCGAAATTTGAAGACAAAGAAATTTACGAATACAAAAACTGAATGTCACCTTTGGAATGAGAATAATATTTAATAGTAAGACAAAAGGTGCTTTGGGATTTATGATTATAAAAGTGACGTTATTTAGTATACAAAGAATCAAAGAAGCCGGAGGGAGTCCTTATAAATCAGGTGGAATCTAGTATTATCATTTATAATATAAGAACTGGTTCCAGTTTGATTAATTTGATGAAAGCTATTTTTCAACCCGGAAACTATACTGAATTGTAAAAAACAGCTAAATTTTTTTGAGATTGATTCTCCGTGGCATGTTACTAAATCTAACGAGTTTTCCATATTAAAGGAAAGGAAGCACTAATAAATAGACTACCGTGAAAAAAGGGTTTTATTCAATTAAGAATAATACTTCTTTTTTTACAGAAAAAAAATAAATTGAATTAATCGAAATTATGATCACCCTTTACCAAATTATGATCAATTATGCTCTTTAACACACGGCTGAAAATTTCATAATACTAAGGAGAATAATTAGGATCACTCTTGGAATACAAAAAGCGACTAATAAAGGGAATTACTGAAACATAACATAATTATAAAAAAAGGAAAAGAAAAGAAAAAGAATAGATTATAAAGAATTAAATTGTCTTGCAAGCTTACAATAAAGCCTTAAAAAGTTATAAATCTTGATAAGAGCTCGCTTGATTGTGATTATGTACTTATAAGCATCCAATAATTTATGAACTGTCGAATGCTACCTTAGTTTTAGCAACATGTATGATAAATACAATTTTCTGTATTACGTCACGTGAAAATACCAAAGGGAAAAAAAATCCAAAAAATCTGTAATTCGACTTCTGTTGTAAGGATAGCTGAGATTTTCTCATCCAGTCTTCATAACACGACATCTCTATCTATCAATCTATCTTTTAGATTTTGGAGGTACAGAGCTTTGAAACAAAATTTTGTAGCTATACGTGACTTCATGTAAAATACTTAATAAAAAAATAATTTTTTCATTAATTAATATAATAAAGCACAAATAAAAATGGATTGTTCCAAATTGAAAATATGAATATCGGATTGCATTAAATAAACAGCAGGAGATTTCACATCAATCGAAATAAAATGGAAACGTCAAGGAAAAGACGAGAGGATTCGTTTGTCGCTTACACTGTTAAAGAAAGAGATAAAATGAAATGCTGAAGTAATCATATTTGTGATGAATAAACGTATGTTAGGAGAATTAATGCCATTCAAACGGAAAACTTTCCCAAAAAAAAAAAAAAAAAAAAAACATTGGTTTAGAAAGCTGTGGTGAAAATAACAGTAGAAAAAGAAATATCTTTTTTCATAACACTAAAAACTCTTTCCTTCCTTGGGAATGAGACTAAATATCCACAGCGTATTAGAAATAATTTCTTCAAGAATTAGAGCTATATTTTTAATGAGTCATTGGAAATAAATAACGAATTATTTTAACTCTTAGCATTCAGATGTCTTCCCTCGGGCACCATTCAAACCGCGCATCATTTTGACGTTTTATTTATTTGGTTTTTAATTTCATTGTTGAAAATGCCAGTAAAACAATAAAAAAATGTAGATTAATTTTTGAAGGAAATTCAACCTAACACAATCATAGATACATTTATGTTTTAGAGCAAAAGACAAGTCCTTATATTAGGTGAATAATTATGCATCGATTACTTTTTGGTGTGCAAAGGGTTAAAATAGTATATAGAATAATCAAAATTATTTGGATGAATTTATTTTAACTCTAAGATTTATTCTAGATTAAGAATTAAAAGAAGAGATTAGAATTAGAAGAGACTAATTTAATTTGGATTCTTTTTTTAATGATGAAGAATATAAAAACAATTTTTTTAACTCTTCTTTGCGAACTCTATTGTTGTTTTTTAAACTTGAATTCGAATAGAAAAAGGAAATTTTTAAAGGCTCCAACTTCACTGAGCAATTCTGGATATATAGTACTATTTAAATGGATTGAAAATTACACGTAAACCTTTTTCTTACAATGAAGATTATATCAATCAAATATCACGGAATATTGCTACTATTATCCCATGATGCTCTACTCTACTGCTTTTTTTAATTCTTTTTTTTTCTTTGTTTTATTCATATTCTTTGAAACAAAAACCCTCGAAAATATATGAGTCCAGTAATTACATAATCGTTATATTTTGAAGAATATCTTTGTTAACCCGCATCATTAATCTTGGGAACATAATAATTTAAGGATAAGTGGAACGATCCTTGATATAGATGTACCTACTTCCATACTTTTTTTTTAAACATTTATCTACACATGGAGAGGATCAATCTTTGTTATAAAGTAATTTTTTCTCTGAAATTTTAAATTTACTTTCATGTTTTAATGAGTATATGGGTGTGTATTTAAATCTATTCTATCTTTATCATTTGATTGGTGGAGTATGTGGTTTTTGCACCACTAACCCATACACGAGCAACCATCTGAAGTCTTACAAAACAATTGTTTCTGAAGTGGAAGTTTCCTTTCATATCACTGAAACAATATTACTCATATCTGTCGCAAGCTCTTTTTACCGATAAAACTTTATCCGCCAAGCAAACGTAACCTGATAACATTTAAGATTTTTTAAATATATTTTTATCAAAGAATATGTCAGTTGAATTCCTCCTAACAGACAAACGTGTATTATAGATAACAAAGCACTGATAATAATTTTTTTCATAGAAATAAGACAAACAATAAACGTTCTTTCAATTTAAAATTATTCTTCCAGAAAAATAGACGAAAAAAAATTATCGGTTTTTTCATCTATTTTAAGAGGATAAAATTCTTGAAATCGTTTTCCAAAGAATTTTAATACATTTTCATACTTGCTTATTTTTCTGCAATTTTGCTTTTATTCTGCTCAACCATAGCGAATAGGAAAATAAATATTAAGATATTTGAATAATTCTTATAGTTTGGAAAACCGACATTGATATCCTTTGCTGGTTTCAACTTAATCCTATTCTATAAATTTCGAGTCTATTTAAAGGAAAAAAAATGGAAACCAGTTGAAATTGATGAATCGAGTCAATTTAGCTTATTTCAATTTAGCTTTTTTCAATTTAGCTTATCTCTCAAAAAGGGAGTAGAAAAGTTGTGCTGTTGTCATCAGTGATGAGGGTCATATATTAATTTTGCCTTTCAAAACATAAAATACTAACGCTTAAAAATTCATTAATAAAAAATTCTTATTGGTATTATTTTTAAAAACTCTAACAGAAAATTTTCAGATTCAGATGAATTAACAACTATTATAAAGGCTTTACGCTGTATGAAATCTGTGTGTTTCATATATAGATGAGGAAGCAGACGATGAAACAGCTGTGAAAATAACCGATATATATTTGCATATTATTGCATCATTTGTTCTTTATGCATAGCAAAAGAAAGAGGATTTCAAATATTTGCTTAGTTTTAAAAAGTTTTAATAATGCTGAATAATTTATTTAGTTAGTTTTAGTTAACGCTAAAGAATTTATTTGTCTGAACTAAGTGCAATTCACGAAGAAATAGAGTATTAAGGGGAAAAAAGTCGACGAAAGACTGTTCTAGGAGAATCAGTACAAAATTTTTTTCAAATTATTTCTCAGTATTTAATCTTAATTCGTATATTCTGCTCTTTAATAAAATTTTGGCTATTAAATCGGTTACATTGATGGTTTTCCCTCTGTGGAAAAAATAATTCTTTAAAGAAATTCCATTTATTTTAATAAATTTTGGGTTCTTTTACCCAATAAAAATTTTTGTATTAGTTCTCAATATATTGAATGAAACAGTAGATTAACCAGCCTTTGACTAGGTATGATATTAAAAAAATATCATCGCATTCATTAATAACATATATATGATAGGTAAACATAAATACATATGCAAAAACATGTAATAATTTTTCTTCTTTCATTAGCAAAAATGCTCCCAAAGTTCAAGTTCAAGTTAGAAAGTATCTTTACATGTTGAACAGTATGCGCATTTTCCATTTAAGTAAAAATATTGATAATTCTTTTATAAACTGGTTACGACGAATTAAATTTGATTTTATTTGTTTGCGTCTTTAATTAGAGAATTCCTGATGCAGAAAACCTTAAATAAATAATGAATTCTTTTGATTCTACTGTTGTAGGAATTTTACTGGAGGATTTTATCATTGGAATTTAACAGCAAGAATAAAAAAAAATTTTATTCTGAAACACCATTTTGTCATTTCAGCTTATATAAATTCAGAATTAATAACAAGCATTTTTCTTTAATAAATAGATTAGTGTATTCTCACGGAAGAATAAAGCTTCGGTTCTCTAAATTTAGATTTAAATTCACCAAGTTCGGGGAGAGGATGGGTAGACAAGAGATTCAATAATTATATTTTGTATAGTGTTTCCACATTATAAAGATGTTCTATGTGCATCTGTATCAACAGTTTCTGGAGAACAGATATTGTACTAACAGGCCATCACGATTCTTCTAGAGCAAATAATTTAAGACACAATTATAAAAATTGAGATAATTCTGGATGAAATATAAATTATTAAAAATTGTATATTGGCGTTCAAAAAATTTATCGAAAGAATGCTAAGTAATGAAATAAATTTCCACTTTGTGCAAGAAAGCATTATCTAGCCTTATTAAAACGCCTTAGTTTTTATCGGAAAATTGCATGTATAATTAATTATAGTGTCAAATAAAAAGTGCATCTCGTCATCAAGCAAGTACAAAATTTCGTGTATTTCGCTTCAGTTGTTTGAAATACAGAGATATACAATTTCACCACATACTTTTTATTTCAATTGCCTTATTAATAAAGTATTGTTTTTTTATTTACAAATTAACATTTTTGATTAACTATCAGTTCAACGATTATTGTAATTTGTATCCCATACACTTGGTGCCATGGATGTAGTAATGAATTTGAAAATATATTTATTATAAGTTTCCATTGTAAAATGATGAATTATGAATTAAAGACTAAATAGCAGAAGCGTAAAATAATATTTCTTTTTAGTGCATATGTAAAATTGAATTTGTTATTATTTTAGATATATTGATTTATTATTAAAGATTTTAAAATTACATAATTGTCATTTCAAATCTTTCTTATTTAGTAGTTTCATGAAAGTCATAGTGAAAAGGGGAGTGCTTATCTTATATCGAACACTGCTTTCTTTAGACTTTTTAAATTTTGGTTTATTTAAGGAATTTTCTATTAATACAAAATAAAAGTTCGAAACATATGAAATGATTCATATGAAAGTTTCAAAATACGAAATAGATTTTTTTATTCCTGTAGGTAAGTTTCTAATAAAGAAATTGTTATTAATCAACAATTAATTTTAATTTATTAAAGTTAAAAATTCTTCCTTGAAATAGATATTCTTTATTATGTTATCTGCATTTCTAAGTCTAGTTTTTAAAGATTTGCACAACTCCAGTTGAACAGTTAAAGAAATTATAAAGTGTATAATTAAAATAAATACACACGTGGAAAAATTGCTTTCGTATTTGCTTGAAAGAAATATTTTCAGCATAGTTAAAATAGGAAATACATAATTTGATATTGTTTTATTATTGATGTATTATTGTTTTTTAAAATTATTTTTCTAGTGGTATTTTTTTTCAAAATGTGATACTAAAATCGTTGCATTTATATTATTTGTGTTCTTTGAAAACACTCGCTTTATTTTTAATTAAATTATGGGTCGTGACTTTAAATAGGATCATTTAGAAAACTAGAGTTAAAAAAATCTTGGAAACGGCAATCTTTCAGATTCTTCAAATTTGAAAATCCAAACCAATCGAGATAACCATTTAGAAATAGCATTCAAATTGAAATATTATATATTTAAATAGTTTTTATTTGTCGTTAATTTTTTTCATTTCTTATTTACATTTCAAGCTCATAGCGCAAATACCCCTGGAAAAATAAATTTTCAAAATTCAGTAGTGAAACATTATAAGAAAAAACTTGTTAATGCGAATACTAAGAATTCGGGTTGATCTGAAAGGCAAATTAATTCTGAGATTTTTTTTAAAAAAGCATATTAGTCTTATGTTTAATGTATATTATGAATCTATTTTTAACAGTGAAGTAGAAGAAGGATCAATTTCAAATAAGTTACATGCCATTAAAATTCATAAAATATTTAGCTGTTGAAATTTTATTGACATGGCTACCTGTTTATGTTTTGAGGAACTCGTAGTATCTTCATATCTTTTAAAACAAAAACAAAAAAATCCATGTCAAATAAAAATCCTCATGAGTTCAGTAGTGCTGAAACTATTTATTTAAATTTTTCATGCTTGGAGGAACATAATTTAGATAAGTAATGAAAAAGAAATATTTTATATACAGTGATCACGCATTTTTTTAAAAAGCAACTCACACAAAATCAATATTTTTAGTAATACAGAATACCATCGAACAGAAAGCAATTTTTGAAATATCTTCTTGCCTCAAAACGTTTTAAGCATAGTTGATTTCACAACTACCTGATTGTTATCTTAAAAGGTTAAAAAAGTTATCATTAATTCAAATTTATGTTTTGGAGAAGGAACAAATTACTGTACCTGCATCTTATCATCGTTGGGAAAACTATTTTACGTCTGTGATTTAACCGATCGGAATACAAATAGTCAAGGATATTTTAATTATTTGAAACTAATGTGCTTAAAAAGTAGGAAAATTAGCCGCTAAACTGTCATCACAGTTTGAACGAAGCGAAAATTGAACTACCATTAAAATCAGACTACCCATGAAATTAATTATTACAAATTTGCTGAAACGGAATGACAGTGTTAATTAGAAGATACATAAAGGAAAATAGGTTTTGGCTATGTCATAGAATAAAGATTATCAATAATTATGATGCACCTTTCTCTTTTAGAAAAATAAAAGCGTTTATAAGAATAAACGAAAAGCATCGATATTAATTAGCTTTACAAAGATTGTTCATGCGTTCATTTGCTTTTTTATAAATTTATAATTTTTCAAAAAAAATGTGTATGTTTTTGTAAAAAAAAAGAATGCATTACTTTTCTTGAAACAAAATTTAGACTAAAAATAGTAATATATTTGTAGTTACAAGGCTAAAAATACAGTTTAATTTAAAATTTTAAATACTAATTTTGTTGAAAAATTACCATACAAAAAGATTTGATAAAATATAAATTTTAAAATGGATGAAATAATAATTTTAATGTAACTATTAAATGGAAGTATAATCACAATATTTTATGTTTAAAATTCAAGACACATTTGAATGGACTAATAATGAATGCAATTTGAACAATTAACATTTTTTTTTCTGTGAATATCTTTAATAATAGTTATGAGTAATAATGAAAAAACGAACTTACGTCCACAGTAAGCCATTTTCGTATTAAATGACAGGTGAGGCAATCTAAGACTAGGAAGGAGTATCACCTGCGCGGCATATATAGTGTTTGCAGTTCCACACCCTGAACTTTGCACCAGATAGAGGAAGAAGTAACTAACGGACTTTGTGCATGTCTTGGGGATGATCCATTGTCACGCCTCATCTGATGATAAGGTCAGGAACTAAGTGAATATGATTCTTCACATTGTATTTGATTAATATATCAACAGAATGTACTTATCTGAATTGAAATATGATCTCATTTTTGGGAGGTTCATCATCGGCAACCGATATTTATTGAGAAACTTTGTTTTTTAGTGCATATTTTAATTTCCTCTTTAACTACTATAAAATAATAGTCCTATTCATTAAACTGGGCTATTTTTAAAGAGAGTGAAAGTTTCTAAAAGTATGAGTAGTTTAAAACAATACATCAAAATTTTCGTCTTTTCAACTTTTCCCAAATAGGAAAAGAAAAAGATTTTAAATCATGTTATGTAATGTAGATTCAAAGTGATTCAATAGTATCGAAAAATTTCTAATGAATTTCCAATTAATTCATTTAAAGTTAGATGTTAACTTATAGAACTTCTAAAAGGAACACAATAATATTCCAACTAATAATACTGTGATCTATATTTTTTAAGATAATGCGCATTACTTATCAAAGCAGAAGTCATTTAATCTTAATCTTCATTTAGATGGCTTTCTCTATTTTCTGTGGAACACTAAGGAGTCAGTATTGATGTGAATTGAATGTAAAAACTATTGAAAATTATTCCTTTTTAATAGTTTAAAAATAATTTTGAAAGAAAAAATCTCATTTTGGAAATGTGTAACCTATTAAAAAATAATTATGTAGTAAAATAGATCATTGCTTTGTCTGGTTTAACTTAAAAATCACTAAATGTAGCAGCAAATTATATCCTAAAACACAATCTTTTTCGAAGCTGTTAAAAATTTAGCTGATAATATGCTTGCTAAATTTAAATGAAATATATTATTCTTGCATGTTAGCAACACATCTAATCCCTCAGAGGACATCTTCTTCAGGTGTGACTTGATTCACGATTCCGGGGTACTCCAGTGATCTGACTTGCTGTTATTCGCTTTTGCAATCACTCGAAGGCAAGAGAGAGAGGTGTCCATAAAAAGCTGCCGACACTCTTCTTGCAGTTTGCTTCTCATAAAGAGCTAGAAACATCACATGTTGCCCGTACGTGGCAACCCATTAGACGGGTGGTGCACTGTGATCTCCATTGTATCAATCGGCCGGTAGCTATCCACGTTAATGGTAGTCTGGTAGGGATCAAGCGAAGGGGGCATTTCTTGGTGTTAAGATTATGGTTATTGTCCTCTAGATGACTCAGAGCGTAAAAATTTCAGCTAGCACCATGGTAAGCGTCCAGACTGATAATTTTCAGAGGCAATGGTTGTTATTCCTTATTGGACTCCTTGGTATCGTCGTGTCTGGATTCCAATCAATGTCGCATGGACAAAAGGAAACGTGCTACTTTCAGTGAACAACATACTGCACCGATTTCTCAAAATAACTTTCGAACATACTTCGTTATTCACATAATTCGGATTCGAAAGAAACTTTTTATGATGTGTTTTCTTTTCTTGTAGAGGGAATAAAAAAGAGATATAAGAGGAATAAAAAATTTTAATTCTGGAATGTTCTGGTCAAAGAATAACCCCTTTCTATTATTTTCACCCAACATCAAACTCAGCCAAAGGAGTTATATCCTATGATTAGTTGTGTAATGCTATCATTGATGAAATCACTGAAAAACTGAGAAATCAAGGAGTGACCCATGCCCGTAGTATTGTAGGAATTGGCAGAGGATGAGCACAGAGCACCTCCTGTTAACTTTTTAATGACTCGAAATTACACGAATACATCAAATATGTGCTTCCAGTGCCAACATATCGAACATCCTAAATCGTCCTGCCACTTCGGCATAACTGATATGCTCCCGTTATGCCGAAGTTGAGCATAACAGCACCAATTGCACTGTTAAAGAGAATTGTACTGTATGTCAGTTGTAAAGGGGGCACACTTCATCCTCCAGAAACTATTTTGTCTGAAAACAGGAGAAGGAAATTATGTCAAAAAAATAACATTCCCTATACTGAAGCCCGAAAGCTTGTAAAATCAGAAACACCTAAATCTGATAAAAGTTACTCTTCAGCTATTAAAAAAGTATCAGCTACAATTTCCACTCAGTGGGATCTAGTCTATTTTTCATTTTATACTAGCTTAAAACTTTCAGACTTTTTAATAGCATCACTGCATCTATTACAGAATTTTCTTCTGTATCGCTTCGTTTAGTTTTCACTTCTGTTGTACAACAACACTTCTATTCAAACTCCTACTCTAGAATCAGCACAAAAATCTACGCTTGCTCTCTATTCAAGAAGGCGAAAATTTTTAGTGTCGATAATCCGAATGCCGATTATGAAATGAGTTTTTCTACTGCATTGGAGGGCGATATTTTAGAATATAACATGTCGGAAGACTCAGCAGAAATTACACTTGCACTTCCAACCAAGTACCAAAAAGTTAAGAGAAAATATATTTTAACTCAATAATATATATACTAAATATAAAATATTTTTGTATCTGCCTTTGTTTTTTTTTTCTTTCTTGGTATGTTGTGTTTCCTTTTCGCCTTTTTTCTAGCTTTTAACCTAAACTAAAAACTGGACGTTAATATAACTAAACAGAAAGATTATATGTAATTTTAAAAAAATTCTAACTTGTTCATTAATGCCGAGTTTTAAGTTCTTTATAAATATCTACGTCTACAAAATTTTACCTGTTTCTTGCCCACTAGATATTTTAAATACACTCTTAAAATAATGTAATACAATTTGTGTTTCGAATCTTCTCTGATTCTTCTGGTTTGGTTTTCTATCTAAAATCTATTTTATTGCTTTTAGATTTTATTATGAGGAGTTATAAAATGTTTTTAAACTATTAACCTTTTTTATGTATAATACCATATGTTTTATCACTGCAGTCCTGTTAATCCAACTCTTGACGCAGTATGACCAAGTATGGCTCTTGAACCATTAAAATCCCCACTAAGCCTCCCTATTCCTCGAAATGAACATTATTGTTTATTTTAAATCTTATAAAGCGATTTTACTTATATAAAGAAATTATCATTGTGTTGATACTAATAAAAATCTTACATTTAAATAAACTCTAGAATAAAAGAAATAATAATATATGCCTTAAATGTTAAAAAGAAATCTTCTTCGTCCAAGATTTGGTGAGTTACGATTATAAATTCTGAAATGGAGACTTTAAAATAGCTAAGAAAAAGGATGAAAGTTATCCGTTTCCCTACAAGAAAGAAGTTCTTGAACAATTAATAATTTTATAGATTTCTCCTTGCATAAACAGAAAACTATTTTTTTAAGACAAACTTGAGTTTAAAATCATAATATAGCCCTTAAATATCCAAAAGTATTTTTAATATAATTGCTAAACAAAGGTTTAATTTATTTAGGCTTTTATTTCAATCACTTGATCCAGAATCTGAAAGTCATAGTCATTTTTTTTTCATTCTTCCATTCAAAAAACATCTACCTTGGAATACATTTTTATCGAAAAAGAATAAAACGAATACAGAAGCTTTTAAAAGAACTCAAAAGAGGATTTCCGCCATTTTATTATAAAATACAACTCTCCCAGGACCCGAATTCAGCAATGGCTATGACCTTTTCAGTTTGTAACTCGATGCTGTGTAGTCATCTCTAGACGGGAGAGGGAATATCAACACACCCTCAAGAATTTAAATCATGCCCTGTAAAATTTCAAATTTTCTTACAGCGTCTATAAAAGCTAATAATGTACAGCAGAGAGAGAGAAAAAAAAATTGTCGAATATTTTCTATAATCTTAAATTATTTATTGAATTTTCAGTTACTGAGATAATTCCTAAAAAAATTATCAGTACAGCTGGTAATAGTTAGGAAATATGCCGTAAACATATGTTGCACAACATTACAACACCAAGGTTATTAAACCTAGAGAAAGGTAATCTAAAGTTTCGCTCCCAAATATATTGTGCAAAAATTTGAAAGGCACTTCAAACTTTTTTTTTTCTTTTAAATTCCAGTTGAAGTTTTATAAGCTTCATACTTAACCATAATTTGAAGTTTTCTTAATTCTTAGAAACTTAATTTACAAAATGTAGTGCACCTATATTTGATGTAAGAATTTTAAACTAATTTTTCATCATTTTATTTATTTGTAATGGAAAATCTTGTAATATGAACAGAAATTTCTTGTTCTGAAAGAAAAATATTTGTTTCATTCAGACAAGATCCGCTGATATTCATCGTAATGAATTTTATTTATTAATTTTTTTTCTCTTTCTCTCCGAGGATATTATATGCTCTGAAAATTCTTTTTTCCAAAACAGAGGTTTTTTTTTTTTTTTTTTTTTTTTTTTGCAAACATCTTATTTCTCAATAGGCTCCCTGAATATTCTTAGAATATATCTTTTCGTGATTCAAATGGTATAAAACTTATGATAATAGCCTTATATACGCAAATTTGTAAATTCCACTTCCGGCTTAAAGAATGATGAAACATTTGTAACAGTGTCCTGAGAATATATAATATCTTGCTCCGACCAGTGTAGCAAATATTTTATTAATTATTCCATATAATTTGGCAAGTTGTGTTATTAGTTAATGTAACATCAACTCGTTTTTATTGTAAAACATTTAGACACCATAATCGTTGTATATCAACAGCAATTTAAAATAATCAGTAACTTCCCCAGACAGAGTATTGAAAAGGCTCTTAGTATGGGATGAGATAAAAAAACAACTGAGAGTTGCTATTGGAAAGATGGCATAGAAAAAATAGAAAAGTGGTTCCTCACCCAAATTTGATTTATATGTTTAGAAAAAACATGCTATTGAATCCAATAACTCATTTTGTTTGATTTTTAAAATTTTCATATATTGCGAGCAATAAGAAGTGATCGAATAAATTTTTCATAGACTGTAGTATTTTAAAAACAAATCACTGTTCATTCAACTTTTCAGTGCTATTAGAAGTTATCCCTACATGCATGACTTTAAAATATTAAATAGTCTTTGTATGAAAAACAATTTGTACACGAATGAAGTACACCATGATTATACTTCCATGAAAGAAGGATCTATAGTAAAGAAAAAAAAATGGAGACTTCTAGAAATAGGTTCAGATTAGAGCAACTGATGTTTATATCTGAAACGTGAATTGTTTTTTTACTTTTTTCAATCTCTTTCCACTTTTTTGCTGTCTAAATTGTTGAAGCATTAATTTAAATAAACTAGTCCATTACTCTTCTTGTTGGTAGTGTTGATGGAGAAGGTCTGGCTGCTTGCACTTTGTGACATATGGGCGTTCTCCTAGTGATTTTTGAGGCAGTCTCTCAGATACTTATGTGCTATGAGAGGCGTTATTATTAGGTCTTCCTGAATAGTTCCTATATATATATATATATATATATATATA
>JAPMOQ010021776.1:1882263-1922473 GCA_026543055.1 Argiope trifasciata | reverse complement strand
ATATACATATATATATATATATATATCTGTAATTGTGCTTCCCAGCACGAATAGTGTCATAAATGCAAAGATTGATTTACAGATATCTGAATTGAATGGTGCCTGGATGCTGAGCCAGTGATTTCAGAGCTTAGCTGGCGAAAAAATGGATAATGCTCGCAACTTCAAGAATTTTGTCAATCTGTCCATAAAGAACTGAGATATGCTTGATTGGTCTAGAAACTTCTAGCCCCACCACTCGGGAACTATAAAAGGCAAGCACTCTCAAGCTGTGAGTAGCCGTGGTGAATTGTAGTCGGAATCGCCGACAAATAACGACTCTTCGAGTGGATAGTGAAGCAACGGTGGAGTGCCAGCTTCGCGAAGAGCTATTGCTTAACTCAACTGTCAGCATCAAGCCCTATTGGCTACTGTGGAGGCAGCGTCTGTCGTGTATAGTAACCAATTGTGTGAAATAGTGAGTCGGCAGCTAAAGTGAGAAGAGACAGATGAGTTTTTCAGCCGCCTTGAGAGACCGCAGATCGAAGCTCCGAGGATCCCCCTCCTGCCGAACTCTGTCAGGCCTGTTTGTGGGCAGAGATCAGATACTACTTTTGGGCTATTGTTGTTGTTGTGTGCTGCTGTGTGATCACACACACACACACACACACACACATATATATATATATATATAAATTGCACAAGTGATTATCAAAGTAATGGAAGCATCCTTGAATAAATTTGACATTGAAGAGGGGTTAAACCTTAAAATATAGTCCTATATATCATGGTGGTATGAGATATTTCTAGTAAAGCTGTATACATTTTGAAATTCTATCGAAAGCGTTAAAGGTCAGACCTCAGAAACTTTCAAAAAGGTCAAATTGTAGAAGCCCGAACAGCTGGAGCCGCTGTGACCCCAGCATTCCAGCTATCAATCGTTTCTAGAAGTACATTCCGAGATAGCCTGGTTGGTAGGGCTTTGGACTCTTCCTTAAGTTGTGAGTTCGAACCCTGTCGGCCGAAGAATCTCTGCATGTCGGTGACTGGCACGCTTATAAATCTGTCGTGCTCCATGTCGAGAGTAATACCTCTGGGAATACTAGATCAGAGATTATCGTTCTCTGATTCAGGTCCAAATTACGATCTGTAGAGGAGTGAATGAAATGCATGAATGAAGTCCACCCTGTAAAAAGGGTTGTGACTCGTGTGTAAGTCGTACTTTTGGCCCTAGATGGCGCTTCTGAAAAAAACAAGAGACACAAATTCGGTTTAAATCGCTTTGACTCTTTAGTCAGCGGACCTTGTCAATGACAAATGTCATTAGAAACAACAACAGAAGTATGGCGTTTAAAGTCATAACAGCTTACACACATCTCAACAAGACAAGCTTGGCAAAACTAAAATAGTGGACGGAAGGAGAAATTAAGTGAAAGAGACTAAAGGGTATGAAAGCAAATTGTAATAATTAAAAAGAAAACAATCTCACCCAAAGTGACTTTAGAGCGCAATCAGAATATAGTTCTATAGTTCACAAGATTCAATAATTACAATTAAGAGAAACCTAAATGAATAAAACATTTACGTAAGAGCAGCAATTTCCAGTCCACTTGTCACAGATGCTAATGCCAAACTATTGATAATGATAATAGATATTTTTAACAATGATAATGTTAAAAATATCTGCAGGGTGGTAAATATGTATAGATATTAATTTTGCTGTGAAATTCACTTTACTTATATTTCGGCGTAATACAAAATTTCTTGTATTAGATGAATAATTATGCATCGATTTACTTTGCGCAAAAGTTTAAAACCTTTGGGGTTTTTTTTTTTTTCATATTACAGCGGAATTTTTAAAAACTGAGAACCAATATTTTAAAAAACCAGACTCCAAAAAAACTCATTAAAATGTATCTATGAAAATGGTAATTACTGCAAAATAACAAAAGCAGTTGAATAAAAATAACCTTTTCCTTATAAAGATTTTTATTAGATTCTACGATCTGGGTGGTTATTTTATAAAAACAATTTAATGTTACTGCAGGGTGTATCTTTATTGTTGTATTCTAGATAAAATTATTGGCATAGTTCATTTATATTAACACCCAGTAATAAGCTGTATGAGGGTTTTTTATGACAGAATAAGAAATTTTGAACCTTGATCAGAAGACTAATAGTTTTCCAAATTTCTGCTCCATTCTAAAAGAAGTTCAATTTATGACTTCATGCTGTGCACATTATGAAACTCTTAATAATTCAGCCTAGCATTTCAGCACATTTTGAATATAATCAATTTAATAGTATATTTTAATTTATAATTTTTATTTTAGTAGAATTTTATATATATATATATATATTTAAAATTTTACACCAAATGTGTAATTCTAGATCTTATTAAATTTAAGCTTAATATTGAAAAAAACGATTTATTAATAAATAATGTTAATAATTTAAACAAAGAATTTTGTGTTATAAAATTTTTAGACATTGACTATGAAAAACTAAAATTACCCGAAATTTTGCAGATTAACAAAGATTTCTTTCCTTTAAAGAATACAATAGTTTCAATTGCATTCAGCTATGCAGCAACTTTAAAGAAAAATATTTGTAACTACAATTTCTATAGTAAAAATTTAAATAAAATAAGCAAAACAGACTGTTATTGTGATAAAGAAATCTATAAGGACTATGTGGATACGGAGAAAGGGCATGTAATAACAGGTGATTTAAAAATTATAGATTCTAGCTCATTAAGGGATCTAATGGGAAAGGGAACAAAATTTAGACTTAGAGAAAGATTAAATAATAAAAAAGTGTTGATTTCTATTGGGCGCGATTTAGACATTTTTATTTCTAAAATATCTCGAAAATATAATTGGCCTCCAGAGGGTTTTAATGAATGGAAAATTAGGGTCTTAGGAGAAATTAAAACTAAGTATAATTCGGGTAATTTTAGAATAAAAGAACGGGGATTTTATGCTAACAAATCAATAAAAAAGAAATAAAAAATTTAAAAGAGAAATTTATTATAACAGTTATAGATAAATCGTCAAACAATTTTTGTATAATGTGTAAGCACTATTATAAAGAGCTTTTAATCAGTGAGTATAATTCCAATTCTACTTATAATTTGGTTAATTCAAGTAAAAAGGAACTAGACAAAAGATTGTTAGCTTTCGCTAAAAAAATTAAAATTAAAACATGCTCTTTAAAGTATCCCTATTTGTTCCCCACTGTTAAATTTTACAAAAAACCAATAAAATTTAGATTCGTTACCTGTAGTACAGGCAGTTATAATTACTACATGGGGAAGCAATTTTTCAAATACTTAAAAATTATCCTAAGTAAAATTGAAGAAGAAGATTGTTTTGTCATTAATAATAACAAAAAGATTTTGGATTTCTTAAAAGATAACAAAATTTATAAAATTAATACTTTTGACTTTGAAAATTTATATACCAACCTGCCCCATGAGAAATTAATAAATGTCTGTACTCATGTATATGACGAATATTTAAATGAAAATGTAATTAATAAACATAACTGGCTGGTTTTATGCAATTTTAATATTACCGAAAATTATGTCTTCAATGGTATGGATTTTTATAAACAAGTTAAGGGTATTCCAATGGGTACAGCTTTCTCAAGTGCTTTAGCCAACATTTTCCTACATTATTACGAGAAAAAATAATTAATAATTACTTAATAAACGGATGGAGATTTATTGATGATTTAATTTTGATTAACTTAGATAATACCAATATTGTTACTAACTGCTATCCTAAAGAATTAACTTTAACAGAAACAAATAGAGATAATCTTGAAGCTACTTATCTGGATTTGAGGATAGAAATTGCTAATGATAAAACAATAGTCGGTATTTATGATAAAAGAGACGAATTCAAATTTAATATAATTAAACTCTGTAATTATCACTCTAATCTTAACTCTAAAATTTTCAAAAATTTAATTTTCTCACAGTTTAATAAAATTAAAACAATTTCTAATAACAAAATTTCTTTTATAAAAGCAGCAAATAGTTTTATTAAAAATTTAAAGAATAATGATTTTCCCAAAAACTACTGCAATAACAATATTTTAATAAAAAAAAAGAAATAATGAAATATTAGTGAAATAGATGGCGCTAATAAATCCCATTTATCTTTAGTTACACTGTAGTATTATTATTGGAAAGGAAGAACGGTTGTACACGGCCAGGTCAGTGAACTTATGGTTTTCTTAATTGTGATTTTTCTTATGTAGTTTTACTTTATATATAAATATATTTTTTTGTTTCATTTGTTGATGTTTTTTAATGTTTTGCTTTGTTTTTGTCTTTTGCTGTTAAAATTGGTATGTCTCTTTTGCCTTCATTTTCGGGGGATTTTCGGGCCACGAGGTGTCAATACTTTTGACCATTGTCCACAGATGCCTCACAGAAAAAATCCCTTATTAGGAATCCTTGCTTGAAAGTGGCTCCTGACGAAGTTTTCAGGTGGGATTCTTTTTCTATTGACTATTTTTTATTCATTATTGTTTTTGATTCGGCTGTCTTATTTTGTTAATTAATTTATATTCATTTTTATTTTAGTTGTAACTGCATTTGCGCTCTCCAAATACAATGATTGATTTAAAAACATTTTAATTCTTAAAACTTGTTTGAATCAGTAATGATTTTTAGTTTCGATTCCGGTTTTGGTTTCGTTTCCGTGGTTACTTCTGTTTCTGTTTCGTTTAAATAATTCTTTGAGTATAGTATTTTGGATTTGTTTCATTAATTGGTTCTTATTCACTTACCTTTCATTTTGTGAACTTTTAGCGTGTAATTCTGAATTGAGATTTATTTCGACCTAGTTGGTTTCGTTTTAATTTTTGTTGATCAAGAAATGGGTTATGATTGTTTTAATAATTTTATGATTATATATATATACTAGCCGCCTTTGGCGACCAGCTGGCTCGCCATGAGAATGGGCTCTAAAATTTTCAATTAAATCACATATTCATTAGCCTTGAAGTAACTCCGGGCATTGATTGGCCTGAAATTAATATTTTCTTTAAGATGATGGACTGAAAGTTCTAAAAGAACACGTTTTCCTAATACTATTCTTTAATTTTATAAATCAGTCAGTTTTAATGATTGATTTAGAAGACAAATTCATGTAGCAACTTTTATTTAAAATATTAATAAAAATATTTTGTAAAATATGGCTCGCAGAGCAAAGTAGGAAGAAATCTCAAACTCATTATTCATAAATGCATTGTTTGACTCAAACTACATAAAATGTAATTATTTACTTCATTTAGATCAAATTAATAGTATTAAACAATATATATGCCTATTAATAATATTTTACAAATTGGCCATTGGAAAGGAATTTGAATGCATATCCTGTAGAAATTCAATCCTGTATAAATAAAGATAATTTATTCAATTAATCATTTAAATATTGCAAAAGATCATAGAATCCTTTGCCTTGTATTTTTTAAAGAAAATATCACATTTTATATTTATTTTATTTTATCCAGTCACGTGCTAAAAGTTGCATTTCTTTAGATTTATTTTGCGATGATAGTTTTTTTTTATTCGTACTTCCGGCATTCTTTTATTTTATCCAGTCTCGTGATAAAAACATGGTTAACATATTACTTTAAAAATTCGTTAAAAATAGAGGATTACGTTATAAATTAAAAAGACTGATACCATTAGAAAGCTAATTTTTTTATCTTTCAATTGATATAAAACTCATGTTTGTGCAATAATATTTTCGGAAGTTATAACGGAAAAACGCCGAAATTTCGCTTAAATTTTAATTAGTTCAAATTCTAATTAGAATTCGAAAAAAGGGCTCCGAGGTGCACATTCCCGACCTCCAAGGTATACATGTACCAAATTTGGTAGCTGTAGGTCCAACGGTCTGGCCTGTAGAACGCCAACACACACACACGCACACACACATTGAGCTTTATTATAAGTATATATATATATATATATATATATATATATATATATATATATATATATATATATATATATATATATATATACACACACACACACGAGGGTTGGAATTTTGAAAGTGGCAACTATTTATTTACATGGAATACAAAAGTAATTCATGTCACCATGTTTTACAGTCCTTCAATATAATCGCCAGAATTTTTCACAACCAGTTTCCAACAATGTGGAAGTCGTAGAACACCTATAGTAGCGCCTATTCTGTTGATAGTTCGAATGAAATGGTCTACTGCCGTAAGAATCTGGAAAATTTTTGAAGCGAATACCACGAAGTGGCTCCTTTATCTTAGGAATTAAGTCAAAGTAATTAGGGCTTAGATTTGGGGAGTATGGTGGATGGTAAAGTACTTTCCAGCTCCATCGATAGAGTAAAACAGCTACAACTTGTGCTGCATGCGGTGGATGATTGTCATGCAAAATGATAGGACATTCCTCAGAAAGTATCGGCATTTTTTCCTCAGAGTTGGTCTGAGATTGTGCTCGAAAAATGAGCAGTAGTACTGCACATTGACTGTGGGAAAACGGTATGTGTTAGAATGACACCATCACAGTCGTACACGAGAATAAGCATAACTTTCACATTGCTGGAGTCCTGAAGAAATTGGTCAATCATAATGACGTCATTCGTTTGATTAGCGTTTCTGTTTTTGCTGGTATGATCTGGCTCAAGCTTCATCCAGGATAATGATATGGCTTAAAAAAAAAAAAAACGTCTCCTTCGCTCTCGTAGAACCCCAAGTGGGTTCGAGGAGCATCGTATCGTAGCCATTTCTGCATTTCCTTCAAATGATGTGGAAGCCATTGCGAAGCATTTTTTCTCCTGTCCATGCGTTCCTTTAGAATGTGCAGCACGGTCCTATGCGTAAATCCTGTTTGTCTCGACCAGCTCATGAATGGTTTGGCATCTATCACTATCCATTAGTGCTGCAACATAATGCACTTCTGCTTCGCTGACATTAGGACGACTTGGCCGATGCATGTTTGCCACTTTTGGGCGTCCTTCATTGAAGGCTTTTACCCATCTTGCAACAGTTTTCTGTAAGGCAAAGCAGATCCCCCCCCCCAAGTTTCTTGAAGCCCTAGATGACATTGTCGTGGTGCACGACCTCTGCCACATTCAATTTTTATCCACCTTCGTTGTTCTTGTTTTGAAAACACCCTGACAACACTTGCTTTAGACTACAAGCTCATATTAGGATCATTTCTTCGCGTCACTCCGTATGCGCGTGACGTAGGAAGGACGTCTTTTGCTGAGAGGTAAGGTAGGTATGTAGTTTAAGTGTGGTATACGTGACATTCTTTGGTTTTGGAGCGGGGCGTTTTTATAGCAGTGTTGCCACTATTAAAGTTCCAACCCCTGTATATGTATTAAGGAAAAAATGAATATTACAATAAAATTTTGGAACAATTAGCAATTTTTGTTAATGATTTGTTAAATGCTAATATAAGATTTGTATTCTTACAGAGGATTTTTAAGGAAAAATACATTTCAAATAAATATAAACATTGAAAGTTATTCTCGACAAGAATATAATATTGTCAGTTAATGAATCATTAAAATTCCAACATTATATAAAAAGCTATTATTTATATTCTAATCAATTTTTAATAATTTAAAATGTACAAACATTACAGTTAAATGTTGTAATTTACATTAAAATTATCATTGCAATTTATATTTAAGAAATCATATTTTTTATAAATTTATGTATTTGGCAATTAATTTAATGACATTTTTATCGACCTACCTGCAACCCCTTAGGATACGTGAAATGACATCTGAATTCTCTATAAGATGCTCCTTTTTTATCAACCTGTCAGTTTGAAGATATTTGATCTTTGATCTTCGACGCCTTATTTAATGCACAGGATTCGAACCTGCGTGGCTAAATAAAATGTAAACATTTAAAATTTTGGAAACAGAAAGACAATCATTGAAATTTTGTTCGCTTTATTCCTCACCTGGGAGGTAGGCATGGTTATTTACAAGATGGCGTGGACAAGTACACGGCCGCTCACAGCAACAGATTAGGGCAAGAAGTGAGGTAAAAAGAGAGGGAAACAAATAATCCCTGTCTCATATGCTGTTAGGTTTTAATTGTAATTTCCATCGCATGCCAATCAAAAAGCAAGGGAAACACAGGGATCTTTTAGAAGAATTTGTGATATCAGCGGTATTTGTCCCTTCGCGCGAAACATGAGTAAGTGTCGGTTTTTAGTCGATTCGGCAATTTTATAAAGCTTCTCTTGTATTAATTAAGTTGAGAAAGTGGAATTGAATCAGGAAATAAGAGAATGAAACTACTTTGGGCTAAATTAAGATAAAGTTTTGGAAATTAATTTAGATTAAATTAAGAGTTTAAAATATTATTACACACACAATATTCCAAATGTTTCATATTACGTAAATTTGTTCAATTTTGTTAATATTTTTTTAATAATATAATTACTAAAGGGAACTTGGTGCTAAAGCAGAAGCACAAAATCACATTATAACAAGTAATGGTGGTTTTGCACTCAGACGTTTGAGGCGATCATCTCATGCTTCGAGATCTACAGGGAGGCCTCCAAATCTATTTTAATATATATCATCGTACTAAACAGTGGGATTATTTTTTTTTCTTCAGTGTTCCCTCCGCCCTGGCTAAAAAACTTTTCTCCTTTTTCTTTGAAAAAAAAGGGGGAGAATATATAAAGCAAACCAAATGAAATGGTAGAGAGAATAAAAATTGAGTCAGAGAAAAAAAATTATCAAATAATTTCGAAAGTCTTGATATTCTAAGATATACTGTTAACTGGATATGATGAAATATTTCATCATATACTAACTACTATTGCAATGACATGACTACTTTTTCACCTTGGAAATTTGCTTTAATATTTTCAATACTCCATTATTCTCGCTGTGAAACGAGTTGAACAAAAGTTTAATTCCCAGTTAGCAGGTTAAATCAAAACTCCATGGTTAAAGTAATAAGGAGAAAAAAATTATCTGCATTTACCCTCAACCACCTGTTAGATTTTGCCAGTTTCTAATTCACAGGAAGCATAAGATTTCTAGAAAATCATCAATAATCACCTATCCACCCTACCATCCCATTTTGAGAATTACCGAAAATAAAACTATAGCTCGGCCCTTGCCCTTAACAAGACAAATTATGTCAGTTTTACTCGCTAATTTATTTCACTTATTTGCATGTATAGCTAATCAGTCACTACTCTCGGCGTTTATTGTGAAAGAATGCTTTAAAATATTTTTTAATTTGTCTTGGTAAAATGCAGTTGATCATTGGTTTAATCAAATGTTGTACTTAAAATCATTTTCTACATATATAGCATACGCTCTCATGTGTGTATATGTATATATATATTATGTGTGTGTGTGTGTGTATGTGTGTGTGTACGTGTGTGTGTGTGTATGTATGCGTGTGTGTACGTGTGTGTGTGTGTATGTATGTGTGTGTACGTGTGTGTGTATGTATGTATATGTGTGTGTGTGTGTATTATGTATGTGTGTCGATAAAAAGTATATTCATTGTGCATATGACTAAGAGAATAAATAAAACTAATAGATGCGTTAAATGAAATACAGGAATTGCCGTCAAATTATAAAACAAGAAAACAAACCAGAAGATTAAGTCACAATCTCAAGAAAGTTTAGTTTCCGTTACATTCTTGTTATCAAAATAGTGTTTCCAAGAAAAGTTCCAGAATATTTCAGCTCCTGTCAAAATCTGTCACTGTCAACAAACCGGAGGAAAAAATATAAATTAAAAACTATTTTCAAAAGCGGATGCACAAACTGCTTCGGCCTTACAGATGAATGGATCATTCACGGAGAAGCTGTTAGGTAATCGGTGTCGATGAGTTATCGCTCCCTTTTTCACTAATTGGCGATAACCTTTTGGCCACCGTTCCCGGTAATGGAAGTATCTCTTTCAATATCAAGTAGAGATAGGATATACTATAAATATAGTATAGTATACTAATTATATACTATAAGTATAGTATATCTGTCAGTTGAAAGTTCCAATTCACAGTCGTTCCAAACGAGTCCAACTGGAAAAAAAAATTGGATCCATTTGACTTAGAGAAACCGTATTTGTGATCTAGATTGTTTTCAAGTTGCTTTAGATGCGGGGAAGAGTTTTTCCCTTTGAAAGCAAATTATTTTTTTTTATAAATAAAATCTAAATGTGTACTCAATAAATAATTTTTTTTAACTGAGGCATTGCTTGTTATTGGTGATTCCCGACAAATTTTTAGTGTTGGATGATGAGAAATTGTTTGCTCATATGTTTTTAATTATATAAATACTTCATTTCCGACATTAATATTTATTAATATTACTTTATTTCTGAATTAATATTTATAATACCACTAACTGGCATTAAAATGTATCATAATTTCAAAAGAACCAAGAAAGAATTTTGTATTTATCTACATTTTTATTAAACACAATTAAGAGAAGACTTGGTAACAGGGATCTGTAGTTTTGTAGTTTTATTTTGTGCTATTTTGTTTGGCATAGTTTCTCTTAATATTTCTTTTTCCTTCTTCAAGTATATAACAAGAATAGAATCGGCGTGCCTAATCATTATGGCGCCTTTGAGTGGGGCCCTCTAGGAATTCAGCTATTTAACCACTCTTATGTGCTATTTTCCATGCATGACCAAATGTCCATATTTATAAGCATTGTAACATATCAATGTTTATAAACATGCAATCTACAAACTGTGTGATATAAAAATGATTCAAAAGGTTGAAGGCGGACCATCTGTAGTTGCGTAAGCAGATGAATGAAGGTAGACGTAGTTACTTCTTCAATAACTGAAGCTAAGAACTGATTTTTTAAAAATTAAAATTAATTTTTAATGAAAAAACTGATCGAAATTTTATAATTTTACTAAACAACAACAGGTCATATTATTCCACAAAACTATTCTATACCACTTTAAAATTTAAACAATATTATATTCAAACAATAATACACTATATTTTTTTTAATATCATGACATAGTTTATTAAATAATATACTAAAATTTACAGGTAAATTTTGTATTTTCTTAATGCTAAAACTGTGTAACAAATTTCAATCGTCTAACTCTTTCTCTGAGATATTATGTATGTAGAAAGTCTGAAATAATTTAGAAATACGGTTTTTTTTTTAATCAGGGGTGTGATTTAGTAAAATATAAAATGAGATCCCATAAACTCTTCAAAAGTTTTTTAAAAACTCACTTGTCAAAAAATTTGACAGAATTGAATATTTTCGCAAATGCAACTTTTTTTCTTTCAAAATTTGGTAAGCAAGAAAACTATAATTATATAATTTTCTTCTTTCTTTTTGAGTTTTTTTCGAAAAAGAAAAAAAGCATTTGAAAACCAAAATTTTCAAACTTCTTTTTCTTTGCACTGCTCAGCTTGTTCAACAATAACAACAACAAAAAAAATCACTTGCCGACAAACAGATTGAAGGCATATATAGAGATGTTAACTATAAATAGATATTTGCTGTCAAATATTAGAACATTATATGTCCTTTATGAAAATGAAATTAAATCAACATTTGTCATTCTGCTTTTTTCCTTTTCAGTATGAAATAATAAAACTATTAATCACCTGCTTCTAAGTCCATAGTTTGATATAATATTTACATAAAAAAGATATATCAAAAATATAATTACTTGAAAAAATTCTAACCTATTTCATTATATTTGTTCAATTAAATATGTACGTTTTTTGTAGAAAGCATAACATTTCCCTCTTGATGTTAAAGCCTCTTTATTAAATTGCAGACCAGAAGAAAATACGAAACAATTTCTTATTAGTTAAAACTTACGTGCATGTTCAAATAAGTATACTTTTGGAATCTTTTTTTAAGAACAACATACTCTAAAAATAATTAATTGTAAGAAAAAAAAATTTTTTTTAAAGAATTCTTCCAATATTACTTATACAGTACTTATATTACTTATCTATACTTATAATAAAGCTCAATGTGTGTGTGTGTGTGTGTGTGCGTGTGTGTGTGTGTGCGTGTGTGTGTGTGTTGGCGCTCTACAGGCCAGACCGTTGGACCTACAGCTACCAAATTTGGTACATGTATACCTTGGAAGTCGGGAATGTGCACCTCGGAGCCCTTTTTTTGAATTTTTAATTAGAATTTGAATTAATTAAAATTTAAGCGAAATTTCGACGTTTTTCCGCTATAACTTCCGAAAATATCATTGCACAAACATGATTTTTATATCAATTTAAAGATAAAAAAATTAGCTTTCTAACGGTATCAGTTTTTTAAATTTATAACGCAAGCTTCTATTTTTAACGAATTTTTAAAGAAATATTTTAACTATGTTTTTATCACGTGACTGGATAAAATAAAAGAATGCCGGAAGTTCAAATAAAAAAGCAACAACTATCATTGCAAATCAAATCTAAAGAAATACAACTTTCAGCACGTGACTGGATAAAATAACATAAATATAAAATGTGATATCTTCTAAAAAAAATAAATGCAAGGCAATGGATTCTAAGAAATCGTTTGCAATATTTATATCATTAATTCCATAAATTATCTTTATTTACAGTAAACCTGATTGAATTTAGACAGGATATGTATTGAAATCCCGACTTAATGGCATATTTCTATAATCGTTTGCAATATCTGTATCATTAATTCAATAATATTTTCGCTTTCTTTAAAAAAACATTTTAACATTTTGGCAGTATCACCGAAAAAAACATTTTTAATATTTTGGAAGCATAATTGATAAATTATTAGAGCATTAAACTCAAAAAGTTTTTCCAAATAAAGTTACCGACTCTTTAACTACTAATAACTGAATCTTTTAACTTTAACTATTTCTTAAATTTTGGCTAATGAATATGGGATTTAATTGAAAATTTTAGAACGCATTACTCATGGCGAACCAGCTGGTCGCCAAAGGTGGCTAGTAATAGTATATATTAATAATGATATTACTTATAAGAGTACTTATATTGCATTTAAGAATAAATTCCCATGTCTTTTTAATTTGTAGCAAATGCAAGAATATTTTTTCCAAATTATGAGAAACCACATTCTAATACTCTTCATTAGGATTTAAAATTTTTTTATTGAAATGAAAAATAACTAAATGTTACGAAAAATATATATGTTACTCATTTGGGACTAAAACAGCAGGTGCCTGAATATTATTATTTCGGTGTAAAGTAAATTTCTCGAAATTTTATTAAAATGAATAAATCAATTCACACTACTTTCAGTTTCCAAATAAATAAATTAATTAATTTAAAAAATGATATAACTTATTTTTACTAACAAAATAAATAATAAATCCAGCTAATAATGTTTATAATTTAAGAAAAATCAATTAACATATTTTCTTAAAAATCAGAGAACACGTAACACTAAGGAATTTTTTTTTATATATATATTTCATAATAACATTATTAGATGAAATATCCTTAAAGCAAATAATGGATTTACAATCAAAATTCGAATTCTTTTAAATTACTTTTTTCCTACAACCTCTCATTTTCAGCAAACACAATTTTTACAATGAAAACATATTCTGAAAATGGATTTTCATGAATCTATATAAGCGCATGTATTCCCTCGTCCCAGTTCAATAAATCGCCTTTTAGTTAAAACACTCAGAAGTTCCTTACTTAGAAACTATAATTTCAAAGTAAAAATGCTTTAGCCTCAATGGAATCCTCTCCCTCCCCCCATGCAACCTCCAATTCATCTATTAAATGACGGAAAGAAACATAAATCTCGGGGGAAAACTTTCCTACCATGTAGATTTATCTATCAATTCCCTTTTTTTTGCCGAGCGACATTGAAAGCTCTCCAACTACTCTCCTGTGCACAAACTGTAACTTTGAGGGGTTTTCAAGCAAGAATAGTAAGTTCCACACTGTCTAAGTCATTCATGAACGAACGACATTACAGAAAACGGCAAACTGGCTCAGTTCGCTGACTTAAATGCTCCGATCGTTCGCGAACGAACATTGCTAATCTACATTAAAGGAAGTATTCCTGAAATAATATGCGTAGAAAGAAAAGTTTATAAAACAAGAAAGAGTCTGATAGACAGGATTTATATTAAATAATCAGAAGATGAAAGAATGCTGAACTAGTGATTTTAGCTAATTTGTTAACGTTGCTTTTAAATACGAACATTGTTTCAGTGTTGATGATCGATGTCAAGAAAAGGACTCACAAGTCGCAATACAAACACGTCGGGAAAAGTGCTCTGACACAACTCAATACTAAAAGAGAAGCAGATAGCTAGAGAAAAATCGTTTTATCTTAACGGACTTAGAAAACGTTTTCGGGAGAAATATCCACCAGGCAATTCTAATTAACATTATTTTTGATCATTCGCGCATTGGGTTTTACGCAGTTCAATCTTTGGCTTGTTTACTATATATGCTAATTTTTTGCACTAACACGAGATATCCCTTCAAAGTGCATTTGTTTTATAAATTCTGCTAATTATGGATTCATTTGATAAAGATCAAGAGATTCTAAATGTCTCACATTATTGTGGTATTTGTGAAAAAAGGTTTAAAAGTAGCTTTCATTATGGTAGTTTCAGATTTTACATTAAATTCCACTCGTAATAATTTATTTCGTAATTTCGCAATTTGTTTTGTGATTTTGATATTTGAAAAATGTTTATATTTATAACTTTGCAATCTTCATTTTATATTCTGTCAAAAGTAATCAGATGTATTTTATAGTTCTGATGTCTGAAATAAAAATTTTAAAATTGTTCATAATTCTTCTCATTTATTATTCTCATTTTAATTTACATTTACATTTCCTTTTTCTTTTATTTAGCTCAGAAAATTTTCAAGTAAAAATTCAAAATATTTGCAACTTAAAATTTAGTAAATGAATATGATGATATAAGAAATCTTTTATAAATTTTTTGTAAGAACACTGACATTTTGGTATGGCAGCGTAATATAGTTTACCAGATTTTTATAAAAATATAAAATTATTAGCATTTATAATTCATAATTTCAAACAAAAAATGGAAACTTTTATTGAAATTAAAATGTTCAGGAATCAAATTTTTAAAAACATATTTGTATTATTTGAAAGAATAAGAGAGTAAATTTTATTCTTTGAATTAAAAAAAAAAATCTGAAAAATCTTGTTAGCAACACCAGTAGTCCAGGATGGACAAAAGTTGAAATCATATGAGTCATTTGGATTTTTCCTAAAGAAGAAGTGTTTAATAGTTATTATTAGATACTGATTAATTTTGTTTCTGATAAATGCTTATCAATTGTGGTGAAAACATAGATTTTCTATTTTCTTTTACTTGGCTAACTACAGAAAACTTTCAGTAGTACATGACCAAGATAGTTGGTTATTCCATGCTTGACTCCCTTTTGAGTAAATAGTCATGTTAAATTATATATAAATATTGTTTATTTTTAAGAATCCAAAGAATTTGGGGAGGGGGATCTTATTAAATTTTATTTTTGTCTCCCTTGATAATCCTTTTACTATAATTATTTTAACTGATGATTTTTTTCTAGTTATATTTCTCTGATGCTACCGTAATAAAAACTAAGCATTCATCAAACTTAAAGTATATGCAGTAACAAAAAGTGTATATGATTTAAAAGAAAATCCTTACCAATAAAGAAAAAAAATGCAGTTGCACGTTTCGCAGTTAATTTGAAGAGTTCACGTTTATCACAGTTAATTTGACGTATGGTTTTTTTTCTTTGCCAAGACTGCATTTCAAAACAATAATTACTATTGTGTTTTTTTTTCAATTATTTATTAGACTGAAATAAAATGTAAGGGATGATAGAAATCAGTAGAAGTATATTCCCTAAAATTATTTGGCCAAAAAAGTTTCAGATCAAATTTTCGTTTCATTGATAGAATGTATATACTTATTATATTTAAAATTGTTATGTACATAATGCACTTTTATTGCAAAAATAGTTAAAGTGATTATTTCATTAAAAAATACATAGATGAATACATGGGGTCTTTAAGTGGCAGATTTATTAAATTTTTAAAAAAACTGGGAAACATGTTGTAAATAATCCCTGCTATATGAACTTAGGATTACGATGGTAGTTGGAACCTTTCGTATTATCTATAATTATTATGTTTTTAAAGCTACAAAAACTCTTCATATAGTTGCAAAAGTAAGATTCAGAATTTGTAATTTTTTGTCAACTCATATTTCAGTTCAAAAATAAAAAAAGAAAAAAAAAAAAACACTTTTAACCAAAGAAGATATGAAGAAAAATATCAGCTGCAATTAATATGCTGGTTTATATTTTCTTTTTGCTCAAAACCCCTTTTAAAAATGATTTCAAATGTTTTTCTCAGAAATTCCTCCAAGGAACATAAATTTCCTTTTCTAAATTACTATGCTAAAATTCATAGATATGGGTATTTAATCCTTAACATTTTAAAATTAAGCATAATTTTTTTATATATAAAAAAGTTAGCCTTTATTTTATTTAAATATAAGAAGAAAAAATGCAACCATATTTTCCTAATTTACATCCTTAATATGGTACTGAAGACACATTGACTTTGCTGTCATTTTTCAGGAAGTTTTTTTAAATATTTAAGAAATCCAAAAATCAACACTATTTTTAAAGTTTAAAAAATGAAGCATTTTTAGTTATAAAATACTTTTTTATTTAACTTTAAAAATACGTTGAAAAAAAACTTAACTATTTTTTTTATGAGTTGAAAATAATAAAAATTTTTAAACATTTTAGATTTTCTAAAGACGAAAAAATTCTTCATCCTGATCCTGGTGATGCTCCTGACGTAAACGGATAGCGAGAGAACGATCATGAAACAGTGAATATCACACATTTTCTCCAGTTAAATCTGAGCATGCGCAGACACACTCATTCCTGTTCAAAAAATTTCTAAGTCCGTTAACGTTATATGATCGTTCTTTCGCTATCCGCTTCTTACAAAAAGCAACCTTTAACCTGTGTGTTCCGCCCTCTCACACATTTCCACCTATGAAAAGTAAGGCTTGCGACGGACGCGCGAAAGCATAGGAATAAAGCACAAATTGCATTGAGCACTTCATCCCTAATGAGAGAGGGAAAAACACAGTTTATAAAAGGAAAAGAAGCGATAATATTGGATAATTTCTCAAATTTTCTGCAGTTAATGATAATTTCCTCTTGAAATTTGCTTGAATTGAAACTCTTGCTTGTTTCAATAGCAGAAGTTGAATTAGATATTTAATATGGCTTCATCTAAAATTCAGAGTATTTTTAGACCTGGTTTGTTTAAAGATAAAGTCGCAATAGTAACTGGAGGTGGTACTGGAATCGGAAAAGCTATTAGTCTAGAGCTTCTTTATTTAGGTGAGGAAATTAGTTTGCCTTTTGATTACAATGGATGCTATTAAGTGGCAACTTCTAACGAATCAACTTTTAATCATAAGTGTGACAAGTCCTTTAGTAACTAATCAATGGTAATATTTAAACCTAATTCGGAATTTTTATAAAAAAGTTGGGGAATCTCTTTTGATGTATGCCAAAATAAAAAAAATCTGAAATCATTTTTATAAAAAGAAAATAAATTATTTTGTAATGATTTTTTAAAAAATAAAATGAATATTATTTAGAATATCTTTTTCTGTCTTGAATGATCATTCTTAATATTAATAAGGCATACTGGGAACATTAATTTCTTTAAATTTCTAACTTGCCTTCATTCATAGAGAGTTTGATTTATTCTAAATGTTATGAATATGTTTAAACTCAAGTTTCAATCACTAGAAACTGTCAGCAGATTATCATGTATAAAATTTTAAACTTCTTCAAACTTTTCAGGAACAAAGAGCTTTCAAAATTGTGTAAAATATTTAAATTAAACTTTAAATATTGGCTATGTTTTTTTTTTTAAATTTATGTTATAAAAGAAATAAAAATGAAGAATATAAGTATATTGATTATAGATACTGAAGAATTAGTAATTTTTGGTGCTTTTGATTAATAACATTAAAGCATTTATAGTACATTTTCTTTCTGTTTTGCTCATAGCAAAGGAGATTATTAATAAAATATATCTGTTGTATATCAAGATAAACATCCATGCTTTCTAAAATTCTGAAAAAATTTAGATGTATTTGCTGATTTTAATGATTAAGCTTGGTTTAAGCCTTCCAGGGGCTCTTTGGCAAGACATATTTTCCGACCTTGTTCTAAATTTCCTAACAATTATAATTGATTTTAATATCTATGTAAGCAGTTTTTAAGTGGTAAATATTATTATAAACCAAAATAAAAAAATTCATTGTTTACCTTCAGAAGACATATATATTGGGTATAAAAATTTTTGCTGGAAAGTATTTTCTAGCAAAATAATTTTAAAAATTCTATGTCCTTTACATTTAAATATTTTAATACAAAGTGTATCAAGATTATTGAATTATGAGGAAAAATAGACCTTAATGATCTGTATGTGATTTTTTGAAAAAAATTTAATGTGAAAAAAATCATGTAGGAAGTATGAATAAAGTTTATATAAATTGTAATACATTAAAATTAAAAACTGATGCACTGGAGCATGTTATTAAATTGATAAAATTACATTACTACTAGTGAAGACATCACATGAGCTATTTTTCTCATTGATTGCTGGTACTACAACATAAGTATTTTTTTAACAGCATATGAAATAATATTACAGATAATGATAAAGCAATAAATTATCTATTTGAATTCTTAAATTCACTTCATTTATCAGGATTGCTTCATCACATTAGTAATCTGGTTGGAGTTCCTATCTTTCTTTTTAGAAACAATCTATCCTGTTTTTGCAATGGTACATGCATCCTGTTTTGCAATGGCAAGTTCCACCTTAGCAGTCAAAAGATAAATAATGTTATAGACACAATGATTGATAGATTCGTAGGAAAGAATGTGTTACACTCACATATGCCATTTATATGAACTGATATGCCATTCTAATTTGAATTATTGCAATTTTCAATCAAATTAGCTTCTCCAGTAATAATAAATTACTAGGTCAATGGTTAGGAATAAGTAGATTAAATTTGGAGAATCCATGTTTTTCTCATGAACAATTATATTTTGTATGTTCCTGTGTTGGAAGAGCAAGAGATTGGTTTATATATTTATATATACAAACAGAATTACAAAAAACATTATATATACAAGAGCATTGTAATGAACATGTAATAGTAATAACAATTTATTTAATCTGAAACACAACAACAATAATGTGTATATGAATTTGTCATTTTAACTTAATACATTAATTGGTATGAAAATTACAATGGTGTCAATTTAATTGATCAACAATTATAAGTGAAGCAAATTTTTTAGCAGTGGCCGAAGAGAAGACACTTTCAAACTTGATTTCTTCTATCCCGAGAGGCAAAATTTCTGTACAAGAAAGTAGTAATGTGATATGTTAGTGTACATCATAGTATAAGAGCAAAGGAGGCAGAAAATTTTCCCTCAATCATTTTATAATGAAATTTTCATAGGAATTTCTTTGACACATGTTACTTTTAGGAAATGACATGACACTTTTAGGAAGGGAAAATATAGATATTATTAAAAGAATGTTGCAAACATAAAGGATTTTTATCTCTTCACATAGAGTATCAGAATTTGGCTGAATTTACAAATTTACATAGCATGCATAGCATTAGTTACAAAAATTATTCCCCCACCCCCGTTTCTTTTGTTTCACTGAAACCTCAACTGAGGTTGGCCTCATATTACTCAAGATATTGCACTTTTTGTCAAACATAATTATGTCTGTCAACTAAATAAATTAAAAAGGATGGAATTTGATTAAGAAATAAGAGACCTTTTTAGTGTGAAGTTCGTATGGGCTGAAATTAGCTAAAAATTTGGAAATTAATTTACGTTTTTAGTTGGATTAAGAGATCTCTTTACAACCACCACCCACTCAAGAAATGGAAGTGCATCAAGGACCTTCAACATATAGCCATACCCGACAGTAGTGTCTAAGTAATAAATTAAATTTTAAATGCATTTTAATAGTAATATCTAAGTTTTGTTTACTTTTAAATTAATATAAAAATATTTTAATGATGAAATTAGCTATAAACATGTAATAAATTTGTGAAAATATTAAGTAAAATTAAATGCTGATTGACTCTATTTGGTGAGAAATGTCACTAGAGAATGTTATACAGAGTGTCTTTTAATAGTAGAGGGCTCAACAAAATTATCAATTTGGGCATAAAATAATGGAATAATAAATTTAACCCATACAATAATATGATATCAACATACTTATGATTTTATATTAAACAAATAAATATGAAAATATTAAATGAGACAAAAATACTCTTATAAACATTAATGCTGAAATAAATAATATAGAAATGTGTAACTTTGATAAGAAGATAACTTGTCCCACTAATTAGCTAATTAGCATTTCTAATAGGGGATGATACTTAATGGCCTAAAAAGTATGACATTAAGAAGAGGATGTAACTCTTATTCTCTTTCTGCTCTCATTCAGAACTTTTCATTTCCAAAGAGATTAAAATATCTTTAATAAAAATAGAAAGAAATAGAAATTAATTGGAAGTAGATCTTATACTGGTGTCTGACTGCTATGTTTGAATATGCTGTGATTACACTTATCACAACAACAACACCACCATCATCATGAAGAAAAAGAAAAACTATTATGAGCACAGACAACGGGCCAACCTCAGTTGGGGTTTAAGTGAAACAAAAAAGGGTCGAAGGGGATAATTTTTTTCAAAATATTATCCATGGCTTAATTTTTCTGGTGGGTAAGGGGCTCTTAATTTTGGCACATGGACAATATCAGTAGCTTTGCTTGTTAATACATTTGGTAAAGTTATTTTGTAATTTACATTTGAAAATTTACTTACCATTTCATTTGGACCTGAAAACACTGGGAATAATTTTCTACAATTTGGCTAGTTCTCATATATTGTTATGTTACCAGGTTTGATGGGTAAGTCTAAGAATCTAGCATCATATCATTTTATTTTTATTGTGATACTTTATAGTATTATCTTTTGCTAATTTTCTTGCCTCTTCTACTTGAGAATGGAATTGATTTTGAGTTAAGGGGGAAGAATAAGGCAAAGTGCCAAATAATAAGTGTGCAAGAGGGAATTTTATAACAGAATGAGGCATTAAATTACATTAATTGATTAGTTGTTCTGAAAGTCTTATCCAAGGTATTTTGGTAGAAAAATTGACCTTACATTTTGATTTAGTTTTTATTAACTCTTTCATATTTCCCATTAGTTTGTGGGTGATGTGAGGAGGTTAATAGGTGTTTGACTCTGTAATTTCTGAGGAAAAGCTTGAACTTAAATGAGGTAAAAGCATTTTTATCAGTTAATAATTTAGAAGGTACTAGAATTCGGAGCACTTGTTTTAATATATTAATATAAATTTCAGAATTTTCATTTTTGGAAGGAAAATTGTAAATATATCTAAATGCATGATCAATCACCATATGAGGAAATTTTTTAGTGGAGTTGTAATAATTAAATCCACCAATAATATCAATAGAAATGCATTCTAAAAGATGATCTGTGAAAAACACAGCCTGTAAAAGGCTAAATCTTTTTTGCCTTTTCTTTTTTATTTAGTTGATAGACATTGCAATGTTTGACAAAAGAGTAATATTTTGAGTAATAAGAGGTCAATAATGTGGAGTAATTAGATTCATCATTTTTTGAGTGCCTGGATGCCCAAATTGTTAATGAATATTTTATAAAGTTATTCTCTTAAAAAAAAAAAGGTACAATTATTTTTTTAA
Source organism: Argiope trifasciata (assembly GCA_026543055.1). Taxonomy (NCBI): domain Eukaryota; kingdom Metazoa; phylum Arthropoda; class Arachnida; order Araneae; family Araneidae; genus Argiope; species Argiope trifasciata. Next base: position 1,900,634 of record JAPMOQ010021776.1, on the reverse strand, counting down.
AAAAATTCTCTTTAACTATAACTTAACTTTTTAACTTAATATTTTTATATTTAGTATTATCCAAATTTTCTAATTCTTGATAGTGTTTTGTGTTATCCATTTCCAATAAATGTACAGAATGCTGGATATATTGGATGCCTTGATAATATATTAACTTCAACATTACATGCTCCCTTTAAATATTTAACTTCATTATCAAACATACTTAATTTTAAAGAATAATGGAATAATCTTACCCTTAAATTTTTAAGCAAAATAAGAGCATCATGATCAGTATGAATTATGAATTTTTCCCTTTTAAACGGTAATAAAATTTATCAAGAGCATCTGCTATTGCTAAACATTCCAATTCAATAACACAATAATATTTTTATAATGATGTATTCTTGAATGACAGGTTGTAATTTACCAAAACAGTCAGGCTGTTGACTACTTGCCATGCATTACAAAAATGACTACTTGAGATGTATCTCAAAAAACATGAAGAGGTAAATTAGGGTTATATAACTGTAACAGTAGTTTAGTTATCAATTTATTTTTTAATTCTTCAAAAGCTTTTTGACCATGGTGTATCTGTTTTAAGAAGATTATTAAAGGGTTCTCTAATTTTATAATAAGAATCAATACACTTATTATAAGCATTCGCAGAAGGAAATCTTGGAAGTTTTTAAACATTTTTGGGGATTGTAATTTTTTTATACTTTTAATATTATGATAATCAGGAGATTACATCCTGCTTTGACTTCATACCCTTAGAAATTAATTTTATTTTTAGCAAATACATATTTAGAAAATTTTAACAATGCTTTTTTCTTCTCACAGAAAATCTCTTTTGAATGATCATAGCATTCATATTATGGATTAGAGAAAACTATTACGTCATCAAAATAAGGACATGCAAAATTTGAAAAGTTATATTTATTTGAAATTTTATGAATAGTTCTGTTAAATATTATAGCTTCATACTTAAAGCCAAAAGGTAGTACTTGAAATTAATATAAACATTCAATAGTTACAATTGCCAATTTATCTTGTTCATGTAAGGATATATGCCTATAGCTAGATACATAATCCTAAATTGATAAAAAAGTACTTTATTTATCTAATGAAGAATCTATTCTAAGCAGGGGTTGTGCCTCATACTTGAAAAGGGAATTAATCTTACAATAATCAGTGCAAAGACGACTTTTTTTTATTTTCTTCTCTTTTATGTGCCAAAGTTACAAGAGAGGAATAATTTCAAGATTGGTAGTAAATGGGCATTTAACAAATTTTTGCTAAGCATATTTGTTTCTATTTCGTTAGAAGCAGAGTTTCTATAAACTCTTTATGAAACTGGTAAATCAGGTATTACAATTACTTTAGGAAGGTCCCTTTCTCATCTTACCAACATCATATTAATTTTTTGCAAACTCATGAGAATATTGTGACACAAGAGACAGGTTCAGATAGTTTGTTTACAATCAGAGGTGGAAAACTTTCTTCTAAGGCATTTAGTGCCTTGATCTTATTACCTTCAGTGTTATTATTTTCAACAATATGCAAAGACATTGGATTATTGCTGATATGTAGATTTGTGATAGATTTTTTTCTTCTCATTTGGTTGTATTTATTTTTATCACAATCTATAACTAAATAAGCTACAGTGTGGAAGCCCTAAGATTATGTATGGTAATCGATTATCAATGATATATAATTTGATTTTTTTTTATTTGACCAATTTTCAAATAAAAATCACAAATTTGGGTTAATTGGAATGTTCAAATTTATCTTTACTCATTAATAAATTAAATTTTAAATTTCCTGAACTACAGTTTGATAATTTTTTCTGATATTAATAAGACATTTATGAATTAATGGCTTGGTTTGAAAAAGCAATATGTGTTGTTGATTATTAATATTAAATTTTTTTTACTGATAGGATATTATCAGAACATTGAAAATATTTTGTTTACTTGATTAAAAAATTAAATTCAACTGAAAGTAGAATTTGTTTCATTTAGCATATAGAATTAGGAGAGCATGATAAGAAAGTTTTTGCTGGAAGCTCAAGTCAATATTAAATTTCTTAAAGGTATACATTTGGGTGATTGATTGAAGTAGAAAATATACAGTTTGCTCATGAAGGGGAAATTTATATATTTATACTAGATAGAATCCATTATGAAAAGTTTTGGTTTAATTATATGAAAAATTAAAGAATTTTAATGTGGCGATAAATTTTTCCCCAAGTTATTTTTGTAAAGAGAGGTATAGAGAGACTTTTTCCCCCCTGTTCTGTCCATTGTTTATTTAAAAGAGAGAAGGAAATTAATCCCACTTTAAAATTCCCTCAACGAGGTCATTTAGACTTATTTTAATATTTTTAATTGTAGATAGTATAATTTTGCTTTTTTTGTATATTAATTCATTCTTGATATAATGTCTTTAGCCTTGTCTTAATTTCATTTTTACTTTGTGTTTCACTTTTTTTTAACATCTTTTAAGCTCCCCCTCCCCATCTCTGTGATATTTTCACTTGTTTTTTTAACCTCTTTTAAGCATCTTTTTTTTTCCATCTCTGTGCCATGCTTGCAAATATTTTAAATGCCATTTTCTATGCCACCATGTTTCTGTGAATACATCAAATGCTTGGAAAAGCATGACTTAACATGTAAGAACATGACTTGTGCTCGAAATGTTCTGTATATTTTTATTTGGTATTTATTTCTTTAACCTTTTAGAGCATCATTACTTCAATGTGTTGCCTGTGGTTGTGTATTATCTATTTACTTCTGCATAGAGTTTGTATACATAGTATTATAGTTTTAAATCCTTAATCAGTGCTTGAAATGAATTATTGGAAAAATTATTAGCATTTATGGATCTTTTTAGCAGTATCTTTTTGATGCTAGGAATGAAATTTTCATTGTTAAAAATTTTACAAATTCTCTTCCTTCATTAATTTACAGATATATGCTGATTTTTTTTTAATCTCTACTTTTCAACAAGGAATTATTGATCTGAAGTTTGAAACTTTAGAAATGTTTTACAATAAGAATGTTTCTAATTTTTTTTCTATTTTTCACAGGCTGTAAAGTGATTATAGCATCCAGAAAGAAGGAAATTCTTTCAAAAGCTGTTGATAATATGTGTGTCCTTTTAAAAGATAGAGCTTCAGATGTGTGCAGCATTGTTTGTGATATCAGGAAAGAAAATGAGGTTTGCTAGATTTATTGTTCTTTCTTTTGTGAAATGCTTACCTTCATTATTATTTCATATCTGAATTAATATAATTGGATTTTTGTAGTCATTTATTGAAACAGTTTTTTAAAGAGGAATAATTATTCAACACAATTTCTTTTTCCTTTCAAAGGTTTTACACTTATTGCTGATTTGTAGTCAATTGGATGCAAACTTCACTGTTAAAAAATGTCAGGACATATAATCAGAGTTTAGTCTTAAATTGGTTAATTGATAGACCATTGCATAATGTTCTGAATTTTTATATTTTCAAGAGCAGAGTTTGTTACTAATGTTAATTAAATATTTTGTTTCAGAAGTTTCAGTTAAGCAGGGCCATTAAATTTACCCAATTCTTATTTTATCTAATGAATTACTTGATATAATTAGTCAAGCAGCAACGCAATCAGTTACATTTTCAAAATTATATTTAATTTTTGCACAACATATTTTCAATACATGCTTTTCACATCATAGATATCAAGACAAAACAGAATTACATCTATATACATCAGAGTTCTGGTTCTTGTCTGAATAATAATGGAGCATGACTGTGTAGTCCCTGAGGACTGTCTGATCGCGTAAATTTGTTTTTCTGAATGGACAGATTTCTCTCACTCTCCTCTACTTCTGAAAAGATTGCCACAACTCAAAAACCTATGCAATTTGATTAATTAAATCAAGTTTATCAAGAGCTTGGATGTAATTGTCTTTACTTTGCAGTTTTATTTACAATACTTTACATTTTGACTTGTAAGAGAATCAGTTTCTTTAGCATATATATTTCCAATGACTAAATATACTACAGTAGTCTCAAGGAATCTTCACTCTGTGTTTTTAATCTGATGGGGTTTTTTTTTATTGCAACATGCTAAGCCATCTGTTATTATTGTAAGAAGCATTTAAAAAACATATTATCTTCTATCAACACTGCTTCACAAATCTTGAGTCCACAGGAGTTTTTATTTTTTGCTTTGTTTGAAATTAGTCTAAAATATTCTTTCTGAAAACTTAAAATACCATACCTTGGCTTATTCTTTTTCTTAAATGTTGTATCTCTATTAACTAATTATATAGAGAAGAATAATTTTATAGTCTGTCATTAGTATTCTAAAATTATTCTTCTCAACAACAACAAAAAAATATTTTAAAAATCAGACCATCTGAATCTTTAGGAACATCAGTAAGAGAATGTAAATTTATAGTAGATTTGTAGTCTGTAATTTATAATAGCTACAGTATAATGACAAATATTATCTAATAGCTAGGATTAAGGCTTCAATAAAAGCCAGTTTGAACTGTTCCACCTTTCAGATTTCAACATACCATAAATTGGGAAAACTTGCACATTTTTCTTTTAATAATTAGCGTATGCTCACAATGCAAAAAAAAAAAAAAAAAAAAAAATCATACATTTTTAGTCATAAATGTAATTTTACCTTCTATGGAAGCAGAACAATTTAAGTAAACATTTATATGTTAAAAATGTAGTAAAAAAATATTGTCAAAGTTACCCTAGTAAAGGGGCAGTTTTGCCATCTGTGTTAAAACCTGTCTAAATCACCCAAAGCCAGGGTTGCCACTCCTCTGGGTGCTCTAGGAAAACAAATTAAATTTAAAAATTGTCAAAAAAAAACAAAAAAAAAACTGGAAAGATGGAAAACTGGAAAAAAGAAGGAAAACTGGAAAAAAATCTGCCTTGTAAAATGTTATTTGGTTCGTTGACGGGATTTTTTGATTTCGCTCTGCTCGCAGATGGATCGGACTGCAGTGGACTGTTGTTGGAGAAAAGTTGAGAGAAAGATGTTCCCTGCCTGATTACAATTTGGTTTGCACTAAATTGTCTGGGATGATTATCACTCCTGTTTAATTTGGGAAACTTCTTGCACCCCCTATATGCAGCAACGTGCCCTGTTTGGTTACAATTTATGCCTGTTGGTTCTTGAATTTTATTTTGATTTCGCGTTACGAGGTTTTATGATGTTTATTGCACTTAAGGCATCTGTATTTCATATTGCAATTTATTGCTTGCCAAAGTTATTGCAATTATAGCACTGCGAGATTTGATTCCTGCCTCTGTACTCCTCGATTTCTACTTTGAGATAGTTAATACAGTCTAGTTTATAGATGTCCCTAACATTGTCGATTCTTTTGAATTCAAAAAGGAACAGGGAAAGGAATCTTCGCGATTTTTGTCGGGTTAGCTGGCAAACTTTTTCAACTACGAAACCCTGACTGATAATGAATTCTTTGATTGAGCCCGTGAATGCGGATAACTATTTTGACCGGTCTATTGGCTTTAGGTCTTATGACGTAGTGCTCGTAACCCTCGTGTTAAATATTTGACTCTAATAATTTCAGATTACATTATGTATTTTGTAATTAACTGTCTATTTTTATTATCTATGTTTTTGCAAGCTGTGTTTTCAAAACTGGCAACATTTTTGTTGTTGTCATGGAGTTAGTGAATGTGTTTTGCTTTCGTTTTTTGAGTTTGGTTCAATGATTACAGTTTTTCATATAATAAAAACGGCATTTATTGTCGGTAAAAAGAGTTTTTTATTTAGAGTATGAGTACGAAGATCATTTAAGCTATTAGAGTAAAAAGTTAGAGATGAATTTCTGAACACCGCGTTTTTGCAGAATTCATGAACTTTTTGGTAAGTTACGTTATCTTGTGGGTAAATTTTAACGTATCCGTTAGCGAGTCTGTTGTTAATGATGCCAAATTTTTCGTACACCTTTCTAGAATCTTATATTAGTCTTTACAGAATTTTAACATTAGAGGTAGGGGGCCTGCTGATTTTAATTTGTTCATTATTATTTGGGTTATTTTCTTGGTCATCATCTTATGTCAAAACAGTCAATCTGTTATCAGTGGGAATGGAATCTGCTTGGCTAATCGTAGGGGTATTTTTAGCTGCCTTACTTTTATGTACCAAATTAGAATTCATCGCTAAGATGGTCCCCCACTTCCTGAATACACAACTCCAGGGTTATACACGCAGGTATGGAAAGTAACTCACCCTCAAGGAGCTCCTTACTTCTGATGCTAGACTACAGTGACTGCTCTGCCCATTCAAGTCTTGGGGGTGATGCGAGTATTTTTTCCTTATTGAAAACTCTTGAAATCTCTTTGAAAAATATTCTATTTATGTATTTTTTTATTCGTGGACCGAAAAAAAAATCCTATTCTTAAAATATTGCTCATTGATATCAAATGTCATTATAATAGTCAGTATTTAGAAAAAGAGTGAAAATTAAATTTGAACATTTTGTCTAAATTATTTTATCTGAACACATTTTCCTAAGACAGTGACTCATGGGATCATCATTATGTAACAATATTCAAAAACCATTTTGTAAAACCAAAAAGTGTTTTTTTTTTTTCCATTTTCACACATTTTTCTGAAAATGGATTATTATTATATATCTGAAATCGTAGAATAGCTTGTTCTAAATAGAAGTTTTTTCGGCCTGCTAGTTTGGATAGATATTAAAAGACTTATAGACATTCTCGATAGAGTTGAATTTTTCGAAAAAGAAGGCAGATTTTTCGTTTAACAAATCTTAATGAAATTACAGAATTTTCTCTCAAATTTAAACGAATAGCTATTTTTTTTCAAAATTTAAAACTTTGAAAATCTATTCTTTGTATGATTAATCAACCTTAAAATTCGACATTTCCTTGTATAGATCTTTTTATTATCTATGCCTTTTCAATTTAAAATTTTCTTCTCACATTCATATTCTTTTATGTGATTGTGAAAAACTGATGGTGCATTTTTCCTGCTCCGCTGCACTCTTAATTTGGTAACATATTCAAGTTCCAAATTAGAGACCTGTTTTAGATAGTAATTCTGTTTAAATGAATGTCACGTACTTTTTGAACTTTATATAATCATTCAACTGGATTTGCATTGAGAATCCTTGCAACCAGATCAGATTTGCAACTATTGGTTTTGCATTGAGAATTCTAACAATAGAAAAATAGCGCTGATAAGGGAGAGATAATTTTCTATTGCTGTAGTTTGAAAGAAAGAAGGAAAAAATGCACCAAATCTCATTACAATAGAAAGAAGAAATACAACGAATGGCACTAGAGTCATATAAATAAACTTCTCAGTTGAAATATAAGCTGGGTGAAAAATGTATATTGCAGAAACTTTATCAAGAAGTTCATTAAAATGCGTTTCTTTGGGGTTGAAACAGTTTTAAACTCTGTTCAGAAGACAGAAATTTTGGAGAAACCCACCAAAGAAGATACTGTGCTAATTCTAATGAAAAAATATGTGAAAAAAATTTAATCTGAAAATTTTAAAGAAATTTCAGAAAAATCTTTATACTTGGGCAATAAAAGAACAAAATTACATTGCTACAATGATTTGATTTTTTTGGGAAAAGGTTAGCTGCCCCAACTCTAATGAAAGCCAAGATTTTGCAGAATATATGTTCAATATCTAAAGGTATAATATCCTGTATTAATATAGCATCTACAAGTGTATATTGACCTAATTTTGTGAGGACATCCAAAAGTGTATTAATTCTGGTTCAATATGTCAGCAACGTCAGTGAGTCAATGTAAAGGAAACCCTTATATATACTATATTATCAGTTCAATTCAATTCCATGGGAAGAAATTTCTATTTATTTTATCAATCTATAGAAAACATGCTATCTGTTTTGTTCTGATTGTCATTACAAATTCGTAAAAATTATAAATCTGACACTGAAGATAGCTGAGTCGATAATAAATACATTAAGGCAAATATTTCTAACGCATGATATTTTATGTAGATTGCATTCAGACAGTAGCTCTCTTTTTGACAGAAAATAATTTGTTAAGTTTACCAAAACGTTTATATTGAATATGCAACCTTGTCTCCCAAATATCCATTGTCGACTGGAATGGTAGAAAGCCATTGTAACAATGCAAGCAATTTTACATAAAGTAATTAAAGATGCAGGAATCCCTAATTTTACTGTGTTGGAAAATAACACTACACCAAAATTCAACTTGGTTTCACCTGCTGAAATGCTCATATGAAAAATACCGAGAACTGTATTGTCAAAGAAATCATCATATCTAAAGCCAAAATTATTCACAGAAACCACCGTAAAAAATTAAAAGATATCATAATATTCTTTCTGCTTATTTTGGTAGAGTCAATGGTAAAATTGTCATCCTTAAAATGAACGCAACTTATATATTTACGGATATGTGACAGATTGGTCACTTAGAACAATCCTTAAAATATATTAACTTTACCGTATATTAACTTCAAGATAGTTTTTAAATTATCATATTTGTTAATGCCCTGCTCTCCACAACTCTCCTGAAATGGTGAAAACTTTTGCCGACAAAACTCTTAATTTCTCGTCGTGGGAGGGGCGACAGGAGGTCAATTGCTCTTCTGCTAATGCCGCCTCTGCTGAATTGCTCTGTAATTCTTGTTATTACTTTTTATTATTATTCACTGCAGCTTTGAAGAAAGGACAGACCAACCACAACTATTAATAATTTAGAATTTTGTCTGGATCTGGCCTTTTTGATATCAGATGGGACGTGATGGCATTGATTATATTTGATAAACTCTTGAAAAGTTGAAATTTTGTTTGTTAAAAGCCTTTTTGATCAATCAGGTCCTTCTGAATCCAGGTTGAGACAAAAGTTGAATTGCTGCAAAGATAACTAGTTTAAGGACTGCCAGCACAATATGGTGACACTCAGCTCAAACTTTCGTGTTGGAAGACTCTTAAGTGGAGCTACTCTTGATTTGATGGCCCCCAATTTCAGAAGAGTTTCTCTTGCTGAGTTTTGGGATTGATCCAGCTGCATTCTGGTAAAAGGAGGGAAAAAACAGCATTCAGGAAGCATTTGCAAATTTGGGAATTTTGATAATTGTCTCTGCAATTACTACCTATCAATCTATTGTTAATATTTTCGAGTTAGATTAAAAATTTATGGCGCTCTGGATACTCGCATTCTGGAAGAGAATCTTTGCAATCAATCTTTAAACACCATAGAGTTTACTTGAACATTTAGCTTTTGCCATTGCCGGATGTAATAGACTCAACGGGTCAATTGTTGAAAATACATTTCTCTTGGTGTAAGAGGTACTAAGCTCTGTCTTGATGGTAAAGGAAAAACAATTCTCTGAAGGTTTCCGGACTGCTCTAAATGTTTTGGTTTCAATTGGATTTGAAAAGTTATAGTATTCTCCTAAACTAGATCTGAATGATTAACACATCACTTGTGTAGCTACATTTCAGATTTTTTCAGCATGCGCTGTTGCCACAATTTTATTTTTAACTCAGATGATGATGTTCCGTCAAATATATCATCCATACAAAAACTGTTACAAAACACAAGTGCTGCAAAAGGATATGACAATTTGCAGTAGATATTTTATTTTTTCAGTTGTGAGTATTTGGTACATCTGAAATGTTGATATATAAGTTAAATGTTTTTTTTTTTTTTAAATCAGCTTATTGACTTTTTTTATGCTATTTGTAACGGTTAGTGAAATGATAACTTTTTTTAATTTTAGGTGCAAAATTTAGTAGCAGAAACTTTAAAAAAATATGGTAAAATAGATTTTTTAGTCAACAATGGAGGAGGTCAATTTATTTCTTCTGTTGCTGACATTAGTAGTAGAGGATGGGATGCAGTAGTGGAAACAAATTTAAAAGGACCTTTTCTTTTATCTAAAGAAGGTAATTCTTTGTATGTGTGTGTTCCTAAATGTCCTTAATTTTTATTACTTACATTTAATATCTCATAATAAAAATGTGTTTAAGTTAATATATTTACTAGTCGATTTTCATTTAGTTTTTTTGCTAAGGACCATTACCATTTGTTCAATTTCTATTAATTTTACTATTTTCGGAGTTTTTTAAATATAATAACTAACATTGCATTTTATCAGACTTGACAATTTTTCTCAAAAAAGGGAATTTCCGGTTTTTTTTTAATAATTAAAATTTATCATTTTTTGTTACAAATTAGCGTTAAAATTTTTGTTTATATGTTGGGGAGAGGTAGTGTGCACGCAAAAGATGCGAACTGCACACAAACAAAAATTGCACTATGTAGGGCGATTTCGCTGTCAGGTACATAAACAATCCTTTCTTTTGGTATTTATTAGATATTTATTTCGCCAAAATAGAAACGAGATACGTCTAAAACACCGTTCCCATGGCCCGCTGGTCGTAAATTTACCATCCGACCTAACGTTGGATTAATCTCCCCTATCATCCTGTTACTGTCATCGTTACTCTGAAACTTTTCATGCATGCATTTATGATTTGCTTCTTTGTAGGATTGAAATGTTGCCTTTAATTGTAGTGGTTTGTTCATGCAACTCTATTCGATTATTGACTGTCAAGTCTTTGCTGTGTGAATCAGCTGAAATCATGTGACAGCTGTCATCACAACTTTCAGCTTGTTATTGCTTTGTTATCCTTTTAAACTTATTTGAAAGTAAATTCATTTGAAATTTTAGAATTAAAATATAAGATCTGCTGCATAATTAAGATTAAAGGACTTCATATTTCTTTAAAGCTAATAAATGTGCTGTAATACTTAGCATGGTTTTATAATGAGATTTTTCAGTAGATATTACATGGTGGCCAACAATTCAGCTGTTTGAATTTTCCTGGCATTTTCAGGTTATTTAAGAAATTTCCCTCGCATTTTTCGGATTTTCTAATATCAGCAAAACATTGTCACTTAATTTTACTCTTTTTAATTATTGTATAATATGTTTTTAACTTTATTTGAAAATTTTTTCTACTCTTTTAACTAAAATCAATGTTAAGTATAATTTAATTCTCTGAAAAAAATGCATCATTTTTCCTTATTTAATTTTAGATAAACTTTAATTATGTAAAACCCTTCCATATTTGAAAATATATTAATCAACACTAGAAACCTATCTAGATCGATTTTGAGCCAACCAGTCTTATCTCAGAACTGTTTGTCAAATTTACTCAAGAAAAACTCAGTGCAAAAATATGGGCTCATTCATGGAGTGCTTAAGAATGAAATGATTTGTTTCCTTCCAGTGGGGCTCTGCCCTATCCATTACCATCCTATTTGCCATATCTATAATCAGAGTTGAACAATAATTTTACAAATCATTTACAGATACGAAATAAAATCTCTGTATCAAAATAAGAAAAACTCTTTAATGAAATCAAAATTGCATTGATTTTTAACTCACCAGCTATAATAATAGTAACCATAAGAAAATAAGAAAAATCTTTTACGAAATCAAAATTGCATTGACTTTTAGCTCACCAACTATAATGGCTTGCATATTGGCTCAATGCTTAGCCCGCAAAATAGAGAAAGAAAGTGGAAAACTGGTCTTCATCATCTGGTCTTCATCATAAAAAGAAAATAGTGGTATAAGTTTAAAAAAAGATAGCATGAATAAATTTTGTAAATTCTTGTATTAACCATTATTCATACATCAAACCATATAAGAAAAATGCTGCCCTTTTCTTTTGAAAAAATTACTAGATGTACGTGTACGTATAATGTATCAAACTAATTAATTTCTCGGTTATTATATTTAAAGATTATTAAGCATAGTGTTAAATGTATGAGGAATTCTAAACGAACACACACACGTATGAAAGTTAAAAGAAAATATTAACAATAACGTCCATTTTATGTCATCCATAGCATCCATTTTTATGAAGAATTTAGTAATCTGTGTTTATAATATTTAAAAATAAACAAAAAAGAGAACGTTTTATTGAAATAGCAATAACGTCCAATAATTCATAACTCAACAAAAAGATAATTATTTATTTATTCAAAATAAAATTATTTAGAATTATAATAATGGATCAGACTTTACAATCAGTTTTGAATATTAATACCCAAAATTCATATGTTCTCTCTCGTGGCACGTGGTATGGTCGATGTTCAAAAAAAGAAAATGGAGGAGAGAAAGGAATTCCTCTGTGTATATCTTTTTAAATGAAAGGGATCTATCAAAACTGAAAATCCTAATAGTAAGAGGAGCTGGTCTTTAGTTTGGATGCTTTTTCCGCTAGTACGCAAAACTATTTTCAATAAATACTTCAGTAACTTGTTCTGAAAAAAAAAAAAAAATAATGCAACTAAAAGTTTCGGTAAAAATATTGTATATTTATACATCACTGCAATAAATTAGATATGGTGGTTAATTTTTCTATTCCTTAGTCTGTTTTATACTATTAGTAAAAGTTTGATTTTCATTAATTGCGAATGATGTTTCATTCTACTTATGAAATAATACCAGTGAATAATCATGTTCTATAAAAATTACTGCTTTATAAAAAAATTCCAGTTTTATAATAAATTTCCCCTTTTCCCTGATTTTTCCAGAGCACTTGGTATTCTCTAACGATTCCCGATCGGCTGGCCACCTTGTAATATAGCTTTTAATGTGCATCAATTCTGAGGGAACAGTTTTCTAATACCGAATCCTTTGTTTTGGGATTTTAACTGATATTCATTTTATATTATTCCGCTTGTGGTAAAGTTCATTTTCAGAACAAATATATTGAAAAAGCTTACTGCTTTTGCATTGAATTATTATTAATATAATTTTATTAGGTATTATTATCTGTTTGTTTATGTGGGGCTCAAAAAAGATAAAATATTAATTCAATTTTGTCGAAGATTTAAAGCGGAATGCAGTATTTTTTAATATTAAATTGAAGGATAATTTAAGCAGAGACATACTTGATTTTTTTTATTTGGAAATTAATTGCTATTTACAATTCATCTTTCATTTAGTTTAATTTTATTTTTTGTTGATTTGATGTCTTATGAATTAAACAGTTTTTGAATTTTACGTATTTGTTAAGCAGTCTTCACCCTACTAATTTTTCCTGTAAATTTTATATGAATGATTAATATTAAGCCCTCAGAGATGGATGGGCAGTGATGAGCCAACTTGTGAACAGGGGCGAAAAGCCGTCATAGAAGTGAGCAAGTTAACAGTTCTATTGTCAACAGTGAGATTTACTTCAAAGTGAAGGTTCATGCATGTGATGTTCACTATGGGACTAATTGTGTGTGTCTCATATACCCATTTTTATTATCTATGAAAATCCATTTATTCAGCATTACTGGTTGACCTATTAATGTGAGGGCTATTCCCTGTAATTAATACTTTGAGAAGGAATGCTATTCATGGAAATTATGAGCAAATCGTTCCCTCCCCCCCATTCTTTATTAATCTGATTAGTTTCAACCAAGCATTTATTTGCATTTTTAAATTATTGAATTTGTGTTCTATAGCTTTTTATCCATGTTACTAACAGTGTTGGCAATTCTTATCTGGAATAATTTTCTATTCTATGTGATTTTTGTTAACATTCAATCTTTTCATTATATGGTTAATAATGAAATTATCTCTCATCGAGATGATTTTTTTCTATCATACAGATGTATAACATGGATTTTTAAGTTTTCCAGTACTATAGTTATTATAGCCATTACAACAGTTTAATATTATCAGCAAAATTTGAAATGAATGCATTATTGTGGTTCCTTATTGTGGCTCAGTTAAGAGTGAAAGAATACTTACGACTTATTAATAAAAATAAAAAAATAAAAATCTGCATTTTTCTATCTATTAAATGTTTGATTTTTTAAATGTCTTAACTATCTGGATAACACAAGTTAAAAAAATTTTTTTTTTTTAACTTGTGTTAAAACTTGTTTAAAAATGTTTTTTTAATGAATTGAAAAACTTTTTCATCAATTAATCTTTACTACTGGTATAAATGAAAAAAAAAAGCTACTTCTCAATTTCAACATTTATCATTCTCCTCAAAAATGAATATCTTCCAAATTAAATGTATGTTAAAAGGAAACAGCATTTCTTTCATTTTACATTCTAATATAAAATAGATTTTATTACTTTTGAATAGAGTTGCTCTGTTTATTGATATGTCACCCAATGTACTATTTAAAATTATGTATTTACAGTATATTTGAAATGGATGAAAGATCATGGTGGCTCTATAGTCAACATGTTGATGGATTTTGAAAGAGGTGTTCCATTGATGGCGTAAGTGAAAATGCATTATATTTTATATTTATATATTAAATTAACATTTGTTTTTTAGTTTATATTAGTTTTATCAAAATAAAATTTTGGCTTTAAATACAAATGTTAGTCATAACTCTTTATGTATAAGACAGAGAAGGCAATAACATAGTTCAGTAATAATTCACTGAAACTTATTTACTTACCTTTCTTTCAGGTAGAAACAATTTTGTCTATTATTCTTCAATTTTATCTTTCTCATAGAGAAATTTCTGACTTGTACGGAAAAAATATTTTTAAAATACCAGTTTCATGAAGACATATGTGAAATAACTGTTATCTGTAGTTGGCATATATATAAAGATGGAAATTTCTTAGTTAAGGCAGTGAACACAGAGCTTAAAATTAAAATGATTTTATTTTCATTTGGCAACCTCCTTAATCGAGAATCTTCCATTATATTTTTAGAATTTAGTCTCATCCATCCATAAACATTGTGGAAAGTGAGTGAAAAGCAGACCTGAAAGTAACCTAATCAAAATTAAATTTAAATGGAATATAGTATTTACTATAATTTACTGATTTAGTATGCTAGATAAATATACAAGGAAAACTGAACTAGAGGAGTTCTTTCTTTCCCAAAACTATTAAAAAATAAAAGAAAACAAACTAAATAGCTCAGATGGAAAATTGATGCATCTATTCAGGATGTTGCAAAAACGTTGAAATACATTTTATTTACTTATCGATAAGAGATAAGTAAGCACTGCAAATTGAAAAAATATTCAAAATAAGGTAATAAATTTGTTTGTTTTAGCACAAGAGCTGTTTCATTTCAAAAAATTGCTCTTTAAATTTCTGTTTGATGTCTCTTAACAAAATTAGGGATTCAAAAAAAAATATCTTTTTATTGCAGCTACATCCTAAACTTTATTCATGTGTCTTTATAATTGATCAAGTTATAAAGATTATTAATTATTGATTGAAAATTATGAAGGTCATAATGTTAATTCATGCTCCCTTGATAAATGTAAAATGAATTGAGGTAATACAAATTTCAAACTACTGTATATTATGCAAAATCCCTTTCACTTCGTGAAAAAAAATAACTCATTGAATTTAATAGTTTTTTATTTTCTACAGAGGGTGACGGCAGAGGTTCGTCGTTGGGGGTCAAGCACAGTTTCTCTAATTTGGCTTCAAATATTCATTTTACTTCAAATATTCATAATAATTCATTTTACTTTTATTTAAAGAAAATTAAGTATTATTTTGCCTTGTTTTATTCAGATACTGACCTTTTTCTCATTGTTAAAAGTTTACAAAGATACTAAAAAAAAAAATTTTGATTTTTGATTTTTTTCCCACTGACCAATAAAAAATTGAGTCATTTTTTATGAGACTTTTGAAATTTAATTGCAATTCTTAAAAAATATTATATTTGATTATAGATTGTAGTATATAGATATACACTGAAGTGACAAAAGTCATGGGATAGCAATATGCAAATATACAGATGGCAGTAGTATCGCAGCGAAAAAGTATAAATGCGCAGTTCGTTTTCCAGAGCTTTCATTTGTGTTCAAGTTATTCATGTGAACAGGTTTTTCGTGATTTATGGCGGCACGACGAGAATTAACAGACTTTGAACGTGGAATGTTAGTTGGAGCTAGACGCATGGGTCATTCCATTGTGGATATCATTAGTGAATTCAACATTCCGAGATCCACAGTATCAAGAGTGTGCCGAGAGTATGAAATTCCAGGCATCCCATCCCATCATGGACAGCGCAGTGGGCGACCACCTGCACTTAACGACCGAGACCGCCGACGTCTGTGTAAAATGGTCAATGTTAATAGACACGCAACACTTCGTCAAATAACTGCAGGAATCAATGTGGGACGTACGAGGGACGTGTCCGATAGGACTGTGCGGCGAAATTTGTCTTCCTTGGGCTATGACAGCAGAAGACCGACTCGAGTGCCTTTACTGACAGCACGACATCGCCTGCAGCGACTCTCCTGGGCTCGTGAGCATATCGACTGGTCCCTAGACCAGTGGAAAACCGTGGCATGGTCAGATGAGCCACGATTTCAGTTGTTACGAGCTGATGGTAGAGTTCAAGTGTGGCGCAGACCCCACGAAGCCATGGACCCAAACTGTCAGCAAGGCACTGTTCAAGCTGGTGGCG
This sequence comes from Argiope trifasciata, assembly GCA_026543055.1. Taxonomy (NCBI): domain Eukaryota; kingdom Metazoa; phylum Arthropoda; class Arachnida; order Araneae; family Araneidae; genus Argiope; species Argiope trifasciata. Next base: position 1,884,164 of record JAPMOQ010021776.1, on the reverse strand, counting down.
GCTGCATAATGGTGTGGGCTGTTTTTACATGGCATGGACTCGGTCCTCTGGCGCAACTGAACCGATCATTGACTGGAAATGGTTATGTTCAGCTGCTTGCAGATCACTTGCAGCCATTCATGGACTTCACGTACCCACACAACGATGGGATTTTTATGGATGACAATGCGCCATGTCACCGGGCCAGAACTGTTCGCGATTGGTTTGAAGAACATTCCGGACAATTCCAGCGCATGATATGGCCACCTAGATCGCCCGATATGAATCCCATCGAGCATTTATGGGACATCATCGAAAGGTCCGTTCGTGCCCAAACTCCTGCACCATCCACACTTTCTCAATTATGGACGTCTATACAGACAGCATGGCTCAATATTCCTGCAGAGGACTTCCAACGACTTGTGGACTCCATGACACGTCGAGCACTTCGCCGGGCAAAAGGAAGACCGACACGATGTTAACAGTCATCCCATGACTTTTGTCACTTCAGTTTATAGGTTGCAATACTAAATTACCGAAATTTGTTTCAGCATGATCAAGGAAATATTTTATAGAAAGTTAATGAGGAATACTTTTTTAATTACTTTGAATTTAATTCTCTTCTTAATATCGTAGATTTTCTTTTAATATAAAAAAATTCAGTTGTATAAAAAATTCAGTAACAAAAAGGAATTAATCAAATAGAGCTACAGTAATTTATAAATGCACAATATTAGATAATGATAATGTAATCAAAATAATGCTTTAAAAATGAAATGGTTAAATCAAAAAATTCATAAAAAGTTTTATTGGTTAGTTAATTTCCTTGAGAGTGGACAACGCTTCTGTAATATATTATTATATGAAAAGAATATATAAATGAGACACTATCAACCCTGGTAAACCAATATAATAATAATAAATCTATTTTTTATTCTTATAAACCTCTTTCAGTCAGAAATAAAGAAATCTTTTATCTATGGCAGTTTAGAGCTCCCTTTGTTTTAAGCTATAACTTTTTATTAAATAATTGCCTATTGATTCTTCCTTTCCTTTACTCATATTTCTAAGACCGGCGCTACCTGATTTTGTTGTAATAATTCGGGATGCTTCACACTTGTGTGCCTTTTATCGTAATCAGTGTCAACGCATTCTTGGAAACGAGGATATTTAATTTTGTATTGATTGCACTAGATTGAAATTTAATGCTACATGAATGTTATCATGGAGATTATATAAAAGGAACTCAGAAAATATATTTTAAAAAAATTCAAAAATCCGGAGAAATTAATCTTTTTTTATAAAAAACCCGCGGTCATCTACTTAAAATGTCGGGAAAAGAAAGTAAGACCAGAGGGAACACTTGGTTCCTTTTTGCATGATGGTTGGCATATTCGGATTTATTGATGCAAGAGCCATGTTCGGCTAAACTGCGCCAATCAAGTGGTAATAATGGAATGTATTTACCAATCAAATGGTAAAAATGGAATGTATTTAGAAACCTATGACATAAAATCCAAAATATGGGGAATTATATGCAAAGTAAGATAACAACAAAATACAAACAATTCAAGAAATTATTAAAAATATTAAAAAATTCAATAGACAAATAATGATGTCAAAATTGCGGGTAGAAAATCATTGAAGTCTTTTTACATGATATTTCTTTGTGTAACTTGTCATACATAGTGGTGCTAATTGTCGCAGGATGAAATGTTTTTAAATTAATCAAACGAAATGAGCTGTTTTTCAATTTTTCTTTTAGATTATTTTGAATTAGGGGTTTTTACGCTTACTGTTGGTAGTTCTTGCCGAGCAACAACAGGGCAAGTTTCCTCAATATTTTCTCTTGATTTACAGTCTTTAGTGTCTGTTTACGATAGCTCAGTAAAAAGAGAAAAAGTGGCACATGGACGTATTAA
>JAPMOQ010021776.1:1863098-1882253 GCA_026543055.1 Argiope trifasciata | reverse complement strand
AAATTTTTCGCCACCAAGGAGGCTGGCGCTGCAGTCGAGACTGAACAGTGTCTTCAGCCATAGATGACCCGATATTATTTCACTTTTATTGCCAAAATTAGCGCTCATCGGTATGTGGTCATAATTAGAGGAAGTCGGCACAAAACCAGTTTTGTGTATAGTTTTGGAATGATTTGCCCCATGCATCAAAGCAGATTTGTTTACTTGTATAGAAGCAGAAGTCGAAAGCGACGAAGACGAGATTACCCAAAATTTTTATTTTTCTGACGGACTTTAGTTTTTTTTTTTTTTTTTTTTTGTATATCTTTTTTAATTTGTGATTAACTAAAAATAGTGAATTCCTGTGAAGCTGAAGCAACATCACATAATGGAACATAGATTCATTTTGAGTAATACCTAGTTTAGGTGAATTAGAACTGCAGTGTGTTTCGGGAATTGTAATAGATTTGTCTAAAGCCAGAGAATCATTCAATGTATTAAAAGATTACGACTGCTTAGCTTTTGTATGAGCTTTGGAAGCATGGCTAGTACCTGTAAGGATTTCGCAAGTTTCCGAGCTGCAGCATAAGATTTTTTTTAATACTAATTATTAGGTTGTTCGGAAAGTAATTTCGTTTTTTCCCGACAGAGGATTTAATTGTATTTTTCGCACCCAATTTCATACTTAAACCGCAAAATCATTTTATGTTTTAAGAGCTGATATAGCAAGGCTTGAGTGTGAAAAAGTGCAGCTGATTCTTCGCAGTAGTTTTTGGATGGTGCCCTTTTAAATATGGAGAGCAATAAACAGCATTTTCGTCATTTTTTTCTTTTTTGCTATATAAAAGGTAAAAATGCTGTCAAGCCAGAAATAAATTAGCCAATATGTGTGGAGAAGATGTGTTAACAGTACATCAGTACCAGAACTGATTTGCAAAATTTTTCCTTCAAATGAGGAGGCCAAAAACCACCTCGATCAGTTTTTTTTACAGCAAAGACCAAAACTTTTATGAGCGTGTAATCATGTTACTACCAAAAATATGGCAAAAGGTATTAGACCAGAATGGCAATTTTATAATTTAATATATAATTTATTCATTGAACGAAAATTTCTTTTCATTTTGACAAAAAAAAAAAAAAAAAAAAAAAAAACGAAATGACTTTCCGAACAACCCAATACTTGTTTTTTAAGCAACCACGTTGAGCAATTTTTAGAATACGAGATGTGTGCACCTCTATATTTTACACACTTTTCTACAGAGGTGCATTGAGCGCTGTAATGACCGACATCTGCACACTTAGCCTAATTAGGGCCCAGGACGAAAACTTATTTGGGGGTCCACCTCTGCGAATATTTAGCTGAATTCCGCCCTAGAAAGTCAGGGATTTATGAAACGCAGATTTTTTTTTTATGTGTGTTCTCATATTATAGATAAATGAAGAAACTAACATAAAACTGATGAATTTTACACTTAACTGATATTTTTTTTTTAAGTTTATTAAAGAAGGAGACATAAAATAAACTTTCTATTCCATTTGGGGGGCTCCTCTAATGTGGTATCTCGAGGCAACTGCCCCGCATGCCCCTACCTTTGTCAGGATCTGCATCTGCACAACGAGCGCAGGTAAGTATCCCGTGGCAAGAACTTTTATAATGCCTAAAACGTTGGCATTTGAAACAACGAAATGGATGGGGATATACAGTTTTACTGAAAGACACATATAGCCTGCTTTAGTACACTCCGAAAGTTTTAGAGAACTAAATGCCAAAATCAAATGCTTTGTATTGTGAAGTTCGCCATCTCTCCGTATTGATATACGTCTTACATGACTCGCCGATTGGCTTAGCAATTCTTTGAGAATTTCTTCCACTTTAACATTAAACAATTCTCCAGAACAGGAGATAACTCCCTTGGAGGAATTTTAAAAAAACATACGGAGAAACGGGGATTTGGATATTATCAAACGTCTTTAATTTCATTATTTGTTGTGACTTTTTCCGGGACTGAACTTTCACTAGCGATTCTCCGGAACGAAGCTTTTTGATTCATTTTACTTCTCCGATATAAACAATAATCCTTTTTTCAACTAAGAAAGGAGATATTGAAGGATAAGTTCCCTTCGTCTTGGAAAAACTCTTTTCATGAGAAAAAAAAGTTGGAAATTTAGCTGCCATTGAATTTTTGAAACAATTTATTGCCCTTTTTAGGGAGCTGGTTTCCTTTTGCACATATGACATTGGTAGAAATTCACACCTGATTGCACCGCCCACCACGTAACCCAACAAAGGAAGGCAGCCACCGCTCCGTATATTTCCAGACTCGGCGCTTATCTTGGTGTCTTAGCTAGGATCTGTATGTCAAGAACGACTTCCAGGAAGTCTATAACCCTTAACGCAGAGCCCCAGAAGGTGTAGCCCCTTCTCTTGATACCCTTGAGTAGATCAGCCAAACGAATGGAATACCATCCGATTGATACATCGTGGATCGAAATGCACCACCCGCCATATGGGTAGCCACACATGGCAAACAAGTGCGATTTTGGCCTGTACATGTGAAGCAAGACGCAAACAGAGCGACGATAGCTTCTCATAGAGATCTGCCTCTCTCGTCTCGTCTTCCAGGGAAGGAAGAACGACAGCTGGATGTGCCCTTGAGGGTTAGTATATAGAGGGAGGGATCTAGTTAATTATTTCTTCTCGAAGCTGCAGTTTTCGGTATGTGACTTGCAGTAAATTTTAGAGTAGGAATGCCTTGTTTTGCTGCATGTTGCCAATGTTCGAAGTCTAAAATTTTTGCTTAATCTTTTTCATCCTGATGTTGGATTGCTGCATTTCCTTAAAAAAAATCCCACTTTCCCATTTTCTCTCTCTCTTTTAAGAACATTATTTCAAAATATTTTCTTTTTCATAACATCAGTAGTAGAATCTTTTGATTTAAAACAAGTTTACTTTTTTTCTCGTTTTTCTAAAGTAATTGAAAGCAATTTTTTAAAGTTATTGATGTATTTGCTTTTTTTTTATTGATTGCAATCAGTCAGAAAAATCAAAGAAAGTTGGTACTTCTGTTATTTCAGCCATGTGCCTCCCAATTTTGTCGACCGGAGGAATCAGTTGTAAAGGTTTGGAGCATATCATAAGGCCTTATCACACGGTGAAATTTCGCCAGCACTTTTCCGTTTCTACCCTGTAAAACCGGTCAAGCAAGTTTCATAATCGACAACTTTTTCGGACGAGTTCGAAAATATTATCGGAAATATTGTCCGCAAACGAAATTCAACCAATCATGTGAAACTTTGAAGTGACGTCACACAAGTGATGGAACGGGTCGAAGTCGTTGCTGACTAAGTAGTAATAGATTCGAAGTAGTTTTCTTGTCGTTTGCTGACGGAAATTGTCGAAGATATTTTGCCATGTGATAAGGCCTTTGGTCAGTTTTGATATGGTGAACATTTTGACATCCATTGTCTCCTTCTCCCTTCTTCCTAGAGAAAAGCTGATAAACTTTTTTATATTTACATTCATTTTTACTATATAAATTATGAATATAGAATATTTTTTATTAAAAGAATATTTATAGTTAGAAGCAATTAATTTTCATTAAAATCATAGTCATCATTACAGTGACAAAATATCGATATAAATATTACGAATCGGAATACGCTACAGAATACAAATAATTTTTTGTATGTTATTAAATAATGAACTTTTATTGTAAATCACCTCTTTTCCATGGGTCTTCGTTGAGAGAAACTGTCCTCTATGCTAAACTTGACATACAAAAAATGCTTTGTAATATTTGGAGACTGATTGTAGTGTAAAATAATATGGAATGATATTTTGGCTATTCAGTATCTAGGTAAAAGATATGATAACTATATAAAATTTTAATATATTTCAAGAATTCAAAACAAAAGAATTCTGCGAATTGTGCAGTGGCTAAACAATGTGAGTATAAATGAAGTGAATAATCTATCAATCAAAATAAGAAATCTTTGCCAAAAACGCCTGAAAGTATAATAAATAAATGAGTATTGCCCAATTATCTGTCTGAAAAGTAAAATTTTGCATTCATTTTACTTATAAGAGTGAAGAAATAGCTTCTTAGACCCATTTTTTAATGTTTTATGTCACTTTCAGTTTCAGAAATTTCTCTTCCGGTTTATGATTTTTGAAATTTTTGTTTCCCTTGAATGCAAAGTAATTATGAAAAAAAAAATGAACATTTTCGCGAAAAAGGTGATTTTTCGCGTGATATAAAGGTGATACTGTTCATTTCAGTATCCTAAGACGACCATTTTTCGTTGATTCAGTCTGTCTCACAAGAGGATGACTCGCGAAAGACATGCACATTTCCGAAACTTATTTTAGTGTTAAATGTAAACATCTCCACTTTCCTTTCATCCCTATTTTGACAAATTAAACCCATTCTAATGCATGTGCAAAAGTAGGGTGGACTTAAGAATCTGTTGCAAGCAATATCTTAAGTTATTACAAAAAAAAAAAAAACTGTTATAATAATAATAAAAAAATTCTTTTGTACTTTTTTTTTTTTTTTTGAAATATCTACTAAGGGGTTTTTTTTTTATCTTACAGAAATTGGCATTTATTTTAAAACATATTTCACTATGTCATTAACAATGATGGCTTAATTTCGTTTATAGAATAATTTAATTTAAATATTTATGATACAAAGGAACCAAATATTGGAAATAAGAAGAATTTGGTATTAAATTTTAATCATGTATAATCAGTAGTATTTATATTTATACTTCTGTTGGTGGTAAAAAAATCATACCAAGCTTGCAACCAAGCACTTGCAACATATTCGAGATTCAAATAAAACAAGTAGCGAAATGTAATGTATGGTTCAAATGAAATTTAGCAACAAATTAAATGCATTAAATGAGTCAGATTATGGAATATTATTATGAAATATTATTCAATTCTAACGTCCCAATTTTGAAGTTTTAAATGGATTTCAAATGGATACAAATAGAATATATTTATTGTATACATCTGTGAAACAATACCAGGCTATCCTTAGTATATTATACTTTACGTTCAGTGCGATTAGAAAAAGTTTTAAAATTTCACATTTAAAAGTGAAGACAATTTGCCATGAAAATGTATTGGATGGTGGAGAATGCAATTACAGTGAGCACAAATTCATTTGATTTTACGTTGTCATACGCCAGATAGGTTTCTCAACCTGCTCAATAGTTAGGGTACTTGTGATTGTAGTTTACATAATTTGCCTGATTATAAAACTTTAAAAATTGCTTGCTGGCAAAAAAAAAAGTGTAATTAAAATATTCTTTTGAAATTTTACTTTTCTCTACAGACATTCTGGAGCCGCTCGAAGTGGATTAGATAACTTGACAAAATCTTTAGCTGTGGAATGGGCAGCAGATGGTATTAGAATCAATGCAGTGGCACCTGTAAGTTTATTTTCATCTCCTTTTTGTGAATCCATTTTGTTTTGTTTTTAATTCCTAGTATTATTTTTCCTCACAATTAAAACATTTAATTTTAGGGGAGTTCAATATATTCTGAAACAGCTGCCAAAAATTATCCCATCGATGTCTTTGGGGTTGCGAAAGATAGGGTTCCTGCTAAACGTCTTGGCCTTCCTGAAGAGGTTAGATTCATCATTTCAGTTATTTTCATTCCCTTCAAGTTGTTGCAGTACAGAATTTGAATCTGCATAACATAGAAACTTGTTGCACATTTATTGAACTTTTATAAAAATTATTAGTTTCTCAATTATTGTAAATTATATAAGTATATATAAATAAGTTTAAGGTATGAAAGTTTTTAATTAAAATTGTGTTAATTGATTTTTCAATGTTAATTTTTAAAATGAAGAAATATAAGTGGTGCAGACATGCTGCTCTGTAATAAAGGATTAGGTGATTCTTATACAATTAAATAATTGATCTGTTACACATGGGTGCCCCTGATTTTAAACTCTACATATTTATTTTAGTTTTGAACCAAAATATTGATTTCATTATTTATAATAAGGTAACTAGACAGTGATAATTTTGACATTCAAAAGGATAAATAATTATTTTATAATTTTCTTAAACACCATAGAATTTGGTATTTAAGAAAATATTTATCAAATTAAAATCTGATGAATTTGCCACAAATAAATGTTGTGAGATATTTATATAATGCAAATAAATTAATATAAACTATATTGTTTTATTAATTGATATTATCTAAACATATAACTCTTCCTGTCTTAAAAATTAAAATGCTTATCTTTTATCAATTAAATAAAAATCTTATGAAATACAAAATGTTTGCATATGGTGTGTTATATAAATTTAAATATTAGATTGATTATTGCATTTTTGTTTTAAAAAATAGAGTAGCATAGAAAAATACTTTTTAAATAATGTGACTATTAAAATTTATCATCTATAATTTGTATTAGCGAACCATTGATTCTCCTACTTGTTTTAATATTAGATGGATATTTTCTTTGGGTTATGGGCTCTCAAATTCTGAGTTACGATTCCACAAAAACTCAACAGTAAAGACAAAACTGCAATTATGAAGACAGTGATTCAGTATATCAGATGGAAGTATGATTACACAGCCAACATGACCATCTGATTTCGAGCCATCCGTGAAAACAGGATCAACAGTAGAATATCGATAGCAATGGCATAAAAAGAGCTGTTGAGGATTTATCGAATCCAATGAAAAGATTCTAAGAAGAATACTGCAAGATATACCTGGTTGGGCAACTAAGAAAATTCACAGTTTTACAAGGATATCATTAAGGTCCGAGTTATGAAGAAACATTTTGGCTTTATCTCAAAAGGGGAGAATATGCGAAGGATGGGCATTATACAGTCAACGAAGACCAACTGGTTGAGAGATTTGACTGAAGAAATATTTCAAAACAGATTTTGCTCTGAAATAAAATATGGCTGAATATTTCTTACGCCTTAAACAACAGAGTCGCTAATGACAAATAGCGTAGAACTTTCACCGGATATTAACCAACGTGGACAAGATTGAGAAAAAGAAACTTGATGCATTGCTGGCTATCGTGGTCTTTCTCCACGCAGCAGGCGCATGTGAGGGTCCCGTGGCAATTAGATTTTGTATATAAAAAGCATTGGCACTTAAAAAAACAACGAAGATCCGAATTGTACGGCCTGACAGCTAATTTCATATAGTCAACTTTCTGGGATTCTTACAATTTCGGTCCATTAACGATTAGAATGAAGTGCTTTATACAAAGGAAGGTTATACGGTGTACATACGTCACTCTTTCAGGATTTGATTCGTTTTTTTTTTTTTTTTTTTTTTTTTTTTTTTAAAAAAAAAAACAGGGAATTCTTGAGTAACTCACAACAATGGCTTTCGAAGAATTAAATGCTTTATGAGAGCTTATATTTATAATTATCATAGTTAGAGTTTTTAATTTAAGTATCTGTTTGGCTTGCTTCCGGTTATTGACCTCCTCAAGCAGATCTCCAAAGCGAAATTTACGAGGATGTGGCTTCTCCTAGTGTTCTGGTCATTCCTTTATCCACAAGGAATGGTAATACGTTATTAGTTTTCATTATTTCTAGAAATGCGTTTTATAATTAAAAAAAATTATCTCAAAGGGTTTTCAAACAATTTTAGATTTTTTTTGTTGCCGTCTGAAGGAAGAATTTTCAGTTTGGGTTCGGCGGCACCGCTCACCACCGAGCCCAATCAGTAACAAGCTCTTGTTTTTTTAACTTTAAACAGTTCAACAAGTGCAAAGCAGCATTACAATTGAAGTTGTTAGAAAAGAAAGGGAAAAAAAATAGAAGCAAAAAGTTATATTTAAATATATGAAATGGCAAAAATAAATAAATAAAAATAATAATCTTGTTTTGCAATACTTTTCATATAGCATTCATTAAATTGCTTGTATCATGATAGTAAAAATATTATTTTATATTTTATTTCATCTGTTTGATGTTTATGGTACAAGAACCAGGTTTGTCAATACTGCAAACTTGTGGTGAAACAAAATAAAAATATTTTAAACTACATGTAGAAAAGGTTTGACAATAGAAATATCATTATAAAAAATAAAGTTTTCAAACAGTATAATTAAACATTATATATAAAAATTATAAAATTAGATAATATGTAAAAACCCAGTTTCTTTTTAAAATTTAAAAATGTGTCTGTGGGAATTTTCTCCTACCAAGTCATGGATATTTAAGTATAACCTTCCAAAATAATTATTTTATCTGAATCTTAATTTTGAATTACTAGAAATTAAAAGCATAAATAGTAATCAACCCTCCCCCCCTCTTAATACATAAAATTTGTCTTTCTAAATTCTAGGCAATAAATAATGAGAAATTATTTTACCTGTATTTAAATATAAACATTGTTTTAATATACTATTATTTTAAGCAGTGTTAGATGATTTCTTCCGTTTCTTGTTTTTTCCACTCATTAAAACTATGGAGTATTATTATTCCATTAAAAGTAGCATATAAGTGTGCATTTTTTTTTTTTTTTATATTATATGTGTGCACAGGGAAAACATAGAACACTTTTTCCAGATTTGAATTGCAAAAACCTAAGTAGCTAGTAATGGATAATAATTTGAATAAACATTTTGTGATCATTTTTTCACAATAAATCTTTATTCTCATTTAAAAAAATCTCATAAAATCAATGCAATCACCCTAGTTTATGCTGTTCATGTGTTATTATTCATTTTTAAATTTTGTATTCTAGAACAAGGTAATTTTTTTTTTAAAAAAATATTTGTTTAGGTATCATCAGCCGTCTGTTTCTTATTATCACCTGGAGCATCCTTTATAAGTGGAGAAACATTGCACGTAGATGCTGGAGGGCGATTATACTCATCATTAATGTTTGAAATACCTGGTAAGAGCTAGATACATTAGGCAAAATCACCAAAGCATAAAGGGAGTTAAATAAGGGCTTAAAAATAATGTAAAGACTATGCAATTTGAAGTGTGTCTAATCCTTTTATTCTAGTTTCTATAAAATATTGAAACATTTTAAACTATATGGTGGTTAAGAAATAGCTTTCTTTTCTTCTGGGCATGTGTAGCTGAAATTAATTAAATTTTGTACTAGATGGTACATTTTACGAAAAAAAGTAACCTTGTGTGAAGAATTCTTGGCTTAAAAAAATCAACGTTGGTGAAATGTATTTCGAAAATTTTCCAGTCCATACTGGAAAGTCGACATTACAACTGAATATGTGTTGTATAATAATTATTTTTATTTTTAATTTACGTTTGACTCAAATGAATTTAGGGATTCAACTTACTAAAAATAATAGTTTCGAGTCTCCTGGACCACATCAAGTATTTTTTATAAGTTGAGATTTCAAACATCACTATAGTAACTTGAGCCTTTTTTTTTTTTTTTTTTTTTGCTTTAGTTTCTTTCTTTTATATAATGTAACCACTAATGATATTTTTCAAATTTCTTTGTAATTGCCTTCAGTGTTACTACTGACTTAATATGATACATATGACTGAAACCGGTTATTATGTTTTCTAAACACATGAAAAATTTCTAGGACTGTGCTCTCCTTGAACATAAAATACTTTAAAAATAAAAATGTCAGATAGCTATTTAATAATCACCTTGTGTGTGTGGTTTTTTTTGGGGGGGGGATTATAAAAGATTCAGAAAAATACACTAATTTTATAATTTAATTCATATTCAGCATTTGAACAATCAGAGGAATGGTTTGTAGTATATGGCAGAATTAATAGTCCCCCTCAGGAGTATATCTTCTTCACATGTGACGGGCTTCGCGACCTTGAGATATCTTCGGGATCTAGTCTGCCTTCCAGATTCTCATTCCTAGTCCTGCTGCTCTCTAATGTTTCTCTTTCTTTCTCCGCCTACCGTCGAGAGAGTTCTCATGAAAAGCTGTCGCAGCTCTTTTTGCTTCTCATTTGCCGTAAAAAATAAAACATATTAGTCCTTTAGACGGATGGTCCCGGGTGTATCAATCTACCGGTAGCTAGCCACCTCAGTGGTTAGTCTGCTATGAACTAAGTGAAGGGGTTACTTCTTGCGATCGGCTTTAAGAGATTAAATCGCTGAGACAGCCGTTCTTCACGGTTCTTAATTGCCTAGGAATTTAGAGTATAAGAATCTACTGCGGACTTATGTGTGAATGCCTGTCCAAGAATATTGACTACGTCTAATGAGGAGGAATGCATGGCATTTCTTACATTTAAAACTGGAAAAGATGATTCATGATAAATCCCATTAATAGCTTTGATTTTATTTTTAAAAAAGTTTTATTGGAAGTAGAGGATGTAATGAGTGAAACAAAGGATATCCAAGATTCCCTTAGATTACGACTTAAATTCTAATTTAAGTGTTGGAAAAAGGATGGCAGTGGATTAATAGCTTTCTTTATTAGTCTTAAATTTTTTATAAAAAAGTAAATGTTGTTTTCTGCCGAATAATGGATGAAATATTTGTAAAAAATTTTATGAGGGTGTGTAGATATTTAAATTGCTAATTATTAATCAAGCATATTCATTTCTCATAATATGCAGATGGTTTTTATAGAATATTATATACACCAGCAAAATATATATTAGATATTTTTTGTTTATAGCAGAAATAAATATTTGAATGTTGTTTGCAGTAATTATAAAAAGTTTTAGTTCATATGTTATATTTAAATACTCTATATCATATATTAATGTAAGCCTATATTTTAATTTGTGTAAATGTTTTATTATTTCAGATCATAATAATCTTCCTCCATTTACAGAAGATACTGGATCGCAATCGAAATTATAGAAAGAAAGTAAATGAGTGTTATAATTATATTTAATTAGATATGTATTTAATTTTTTTATATAAACAAAATTTCAGAGATGTTAAGAATCAATTTTTATCATTAAAGCCTCTTTGTTGAAAATCATTTGTACATTTCTTTTGGAATGTTGAGGTCGCCTAAATTTCGATTTGAGCAAGGAATTAGATTCTCGAAAATGGAGTGTGAATTCGAGATCATCTCTTTTCGTTTTGAAGGTTATAATAAATTAAGCTAACCCATGCAAAATAATATCTTAAATTTCGTAATACAGATTGTTCCATCAGGATAACTTAAACTGAGCTGAGCTAGATTACTTATATCCTTGTTAATGTTTGCATAATGCTCTACCAATCTTTGAACATAACCATATCTGTTCATTTTTATTAACTAATAATAACATAAGTAAATAGCAAACATATTAGCATTAAATGAATATTTTTCTATAATACCGTAGGCAATGTACTGTTACCATAACATCCCCCCTGTTAATTTAGTAATTATACAACATAATTGTTTAAATAAGATAGTGGCTTATGAAACATGGCAAATTCTTTGGCATTATAATCTACCCTGTTTCAATCCTGTAGATTTTGAAAGTTAAAAAGTAATTGGAAATCAGATTATAAAGTATTTATTATTTCATTATTAGAATCTGTTTCTATGTTAATGTGTGTATTTGATTTTGTTATATGCTTTCTATTACCTCTTAGAATTTTAACAGACTGGTCTTTAACAAAATAAGACATAGGAACCAGTGGAAACTGCTGTTCCGTGTTTTGCTTTTAAGGTTGAATATCTGACATTTTCTTTCAGCTTAAACTCAAATAATAGATGAGTATTTTTTTCATTATATAAAATTCTTTTAACTAACTTTTCTTGAATATTATTAAATAATTCGTTAAATATTGATAATTTGATTACTAATCTGTGATTAGACATTTGAGCTGGAGATAGATCAAAACCTGATATAGGGATAGCGCTGTACTCCAACTCTACAAAATAATCTTTCCTATCTTCTCCTGCGTTTCTCATAACTTTTTTTGTAATTTGTAGTTCTCTTTTAACCACATAATTACTTAAGGATTGGTGACTATTAAGAGAATAATTATTGTCCCACTTATTTAATAGCATATCAATTTCAAATTTCTTATAAATATGATTATCATAGATTACAATGTTGGGAATGCTAAATCTATAGAAAACTTAATTTAATTAGTGCCCCTTCTGCAAGTTCAATATTTGCTATTCATTTTGAGTATTAATTCATTATAATTACTGCTTATATTGCCAAAGTCCATTATATTGCTTCCTACTTGTTTCAAGGGGGTTGTATGAAGCTGAATATAATATTCATATAATAATGTTTTTGAATAGCTTTTTACTATATGCTCTTTTAAATCTCCTCATGTTTCACACTGAGGTACACTCTGTAGGTATTTTCTCTATACCTGAATTCATTCCTGACTAATACATTATTTCTGTAGTCCTTCTCACACTTTTTCTACCTCAAAATGAACTTTATGAACCATGAGTTACCAATTCTCTCAATTTATGATAACAATTAATTTTGCATTTATAAATAGAAGTCCTTCATTAACGTAAAGGCCATTTTTAACTTTATATTATTAAAGATGTAGATAGAGTGAAATTATAAGATGTAGGCCAGTCCTCTTGAATATATTTTGCAATTCTTCGTCAAATTCAGTTTCTCTTAAATTTATTCTATTTTCACTCATAGGTTAATGTTTTGAATCTGTATGCTAAATATTTAACATCTCAGAAGCATCACTTAATGTTTAATTTAGAGGAAATATGCATGATAAAGAATCAGCGAGAAATATTTGATTACCTGGCACATAATACATCTCAAAATTATACTTCGGCTATTTAAGAATCCTTTTATTATATTCTAGATTATATTTTATATTAAATTTTCTAAACAATTTCCATTAAAGCACAGTGGCCTCTCTTTGTACTATGAGTTGATGGGATTATTACTTATAATTCGTTGTTACTCTTGTTTTTTTTTCTGTGTTTAATTGTGTGAAACAAATGATATAGGTTAACCTTTTTGGATTAAACAGGATCCCATCCCAATATTTGTATCATTAGTGCTGAATTTCCAAAAAAAAAATTGGTGCTTTAAGTTTGTTTAAAAAAAAACTACTATTCGTGTTCCTTTCCTTAATTAAAATCTGCATTTTCATGCATGATTCCTCTTTTTGGAGTAGTTACTTTAAATACATTTTGAAATTACCAAATGCAGCTGAAGAGAAATTAATTTCATTAAGCTTTGGTTTAACTTTAACAATATTCAAAATATACAATGTTAAAATACTTACTTCAGCACTGTATCAAGTTTAAATTCTTAGAATTTAAACTTGATACAATGCTTCCTAGTTCCTTCTGGTTGCGAATCAACCATCAAATTCACAAGTTGCTTCTAAAGTCTTTATCTGGATTAAATACTATTCAATTGTCTGCCTCTCTTGTTGGACGCAGGGAGAAAAAAAAGTGCCTTTCATATACGACATTCTGCCGTTTCGAACAGTATTCCTCGAATTTCTTTAGAAAGTCAGAATATTTTTCTTTATTGTTATCATTTTGAAAGTTTTTCATTTAGTATTGTTGAGTTCATGGTATAAAGACCTCAATCATGAAACGCTCCAAATAGTATTTTCGACATTTATTGCTTTTTGTTTGTTGATTTGAAGAAACCTGCTGCCGAAAGCCCCTCAGACACTTCCAGAAACTTATGATGATGATGCTCCATTATGTCCCAATTGTCAGTTTAAGTATTAAAAATTATCAAAATATATGCAAGCACCTGATATAATTATTCATACCTTAATATCTAAATGTTGTCTATAGCCGATGTTTTTATGTGAATTTGCAATTAGAAATAACTTGCTCGTAGTTAGTAGCAGTCTTTAAAATGAAAATATACCAAAATTTAAATTTGTTATTTAATATGTTAAATGCTTTGTGTTCTTTACCCACGTTTATGTGTGATTTTGAATGTTACGAATTAAGCTGAAGACAACGTGAGTTCACTGAATAAAAAATATACATATATACATATATGAATAAAAAATATGCATATTTGAAATGAAATTATTTTTTTTTCTTCATAATACAAGATGTGAACTATTAAACAATATTCAATAATCACACAAAATATGAAATTAAAATGCTGAAAAATTTATTAAAAACATTTAAAAATCTAAATTGCAAATAAATGAGATTTTTTAAGACTTTCATTTTGCAACTTTTTGACACATGAGGCTTCTATTGGAATGAATTTCCACCTGAAAGAAATTTTAATATCATAAATCATAAAAATGAATAAGAAAAATAAAATGTTAAAATTAACTGTATTTTCCAAAATTATTCTGTTTGCAATTAAAAAGAAAGTAAAATAACATGATTTCATATACAAGCTCCAAATTCAAAGTTAGTAGAGGAATTAAAAATTTTGATTATTCAGTAACTATTTTAATTCCTCAGCTAGCTTTGAGTTTTGAATTTTTCCTATCATGTGATTAGAAACTTTTAATAAGGTTTTTTTCCCCCCTTTAAGATTCAAGCTTTCTTTCACTTTAAAAATTCAATCCATGTAACCAGTCATTTTTTTTCCAACTCGACTTTCAATATACTAAATACTTCTGTAGGATATATCATGTTCACAATATGGACTAGTTACTATGCAAAAGCTAAGATCTAAGTACCAACAACTTTGCTTTGCAAAATTCCCATCCATGTATAAAACATTTTTCAAATTTTTTTTTTTTTAATCTTTCTGATCTTCAACAGATATTAAGTTAAAAATTACATAAGTATCATGTTTTCTTTTCGTTTGATTTTTTAAATATGCATTATGCAGCTGAAATGCTCTATTTTAATTAATTTAAACACAGAAACTTTGAAAGATAAAATAACAAAGAAAATTTGAATTAACAAATATTACCAATAAAATAGCATATATTATTTATTATATCATTCAGTAGTGATGAATCTCCTGCTTTGTTAAGTATCATTTTATTACACATAATCCCATTCATTAGAAGGTAACTTTTCAAAGGTAATGTCACAATCTTACAAAATATATGAATTTCAATAATGATTTAATTTTATAAAAAATAGCATGTAATAATTTTGATTTCCAAATTCTAATATCTTTAAAATTATATCCTTTTTAGGAATAATTTGGGTAGATTCATAATTGTTAAAATTATAACTAATCACAATTTTTGTAACACTAACAAATTACATTTTGTAATGATTTATCAAACTCGCTGTATCTTGTTTTTTTTTTTTTTTTTTTTTTTGTAATACTTCATTATTGCACAATAAATGAACATCAATTAAATTTTAAGAAAAGAAATGAATGTAACAAAATTAAAATAATAAGAATTGCACTTATTAAACAAAGGAAATTCATAAATAATTTTTTTATTTATTTGCGGCCTTTAAAAGAACTGAAATCCAGGATTTTGTACTATTTTATCCACAGTTATGCTACTGAAAGCAATCCAACCAGTCACCAAGAAAAAGTAAGAAACAAGATTGTAAATAAATGCATAAAAATTGACAGAATTGCAATTTAAAAAATCCTTCAATATACTTCAGAATTTAATGAAATCCTGAAAGATATTGATGATAGTTTGCTTCTGTAATTTCAAACTAATAAATTCATTGCATTAGTGTAAAATTAAAACAATAAAAACAGATGTACCTTAATTCAGTTGCTCATATTTGGGACAAGATAGTTGCATTCATCATGCTTTCCTGGTCCAAACTAAGATTATTTTGACATTCAGGATTTACTTGTATTGTTGCTAGCTAAAGATGGGTGAAGTGAAGTTAATATTTTTTTAAACAAGCTTATTAATAATTTTTCAGTTGTCATTCGACATTTTAAACTAACTTCTAATAATAATTAAATACTCGATTACTATCTTTCAGATTTCTATGAACTTAGATTATTTTGAATGAGTCAACCTTAAATAACAATAAATGAACCATTAAAGATTATACAATAAAAACTTTTTGGCCAAGAATTTAAACTAATTTTGCTAATATAAAAAAAAGGGCAAAATAATGAAAAATGTTTTTAAAACTAACCTTTCTAAGTTTCTTTAAAAATATTTTGTCCTTTATTAAATTTTTAGGTCTTTCATGACAGGAACTTGGAGTAGATGATAACAATTCTTCATGATTAAATTCTACGGATTCTTCAAGATTATCTATGAAACATATTTTACGTCAATAAATCAGTAATTTATATTTATGAGTTGGGATAATAATGAGTTAGCAGACAAAAAACTTAATTAGCTATAAAAATAGATATGCTCTTTATTTGCAAATTAAATATGGCTTAAAAATTTTAATGCTATAGTAGCTATGTAACTTTATATCAAATTTAAAAAATAACATGCAATTGCAATTAATTTTTTTTTTGTATTTTAACTGTTGTAATGGATAAGAATAACTATTTTTGAACTTGTATATCAATAAATCAGTTTTTCGTCTAACACTAAAACTTCTAATCCATTAAGCTTTACTGTTTTAATATGTGTTAATTATTGACCTTAAATGACTTTCTAATTAACTCTTTTTAATAGTATAGTTATATTACCTTAAAATATCAGGCTACGGGCTCAGAAATTGTGAAACTGTGCTAGTGAATTGAATTCAATATCGTTTAGACCGTTAACATGATCTAAAAACATTTTCAAGAATTGGCTTGTCTGTAAATTCTTTTTTAGAATTAGTTTCAGCATTAGTTAAAACTTTTTGTTTTAGATACATGCATCTATCCATATTCTCTTTTATAACACAAATTTCCGACACCAGCAGCACTCATTCACTCCCAATACCATGATCCTGCCACCACTGCTCAGTAGTTCCATTAAAATTTTAATTAACATCTGTTGCTTTATAGTTTCCTCTAGAACCTAACTCGACCATCCGCCTCATGGATATTAAATTTTGATTCATAACTCAAAAAGACCAACTTCCATACAAAATCTGGCTTGCCCTGCTGTGTTTTGTAAAAAGATAAATTTATTAAGAAATTCTCTTTTAAAGATTCATAACGACCAGTTATAAGTAGTTTACAAAGATAAAAAGCAGAGATTGCAACTTATGGCTTTTTTTATTTTGTCTCCCACATGGAAACTTTAAGCCACTTTATATCTTGCCTGTAAATAAGGATAAATTTTTAAATTCAGAAGCTAAAAAAAAGTCAGACGAATGTGTGAACACTATAAACAATGTAATCATGCTAAATAGGGAATTAAAAAGCCCTTGCACCTGTGGTTTACATATTAACGGCAAAATATTCCCCCTTAGATTCATATAATTCAGCAATATCGTCAGACGACGTTGATAAATGGAAACAAGGATTACTGAGGAAATAAATTCCTTAAAGGAAAACAAAATTTTATATCAGGTTGAATTGCCTCAATGTAAAAAGAACATAAACTGCTGAGTCTAAACAAAAGATTAAAATCAAAACAGAAGATTACTGTTCTATAAATAGGTATAAGGCCAGACTAATAGCAAAAGGACATTCTCATAAAGTATTGACTATAGTGAGATGTTTAATCCTGTATCTAGATTTGACACAGTCGGAATGCTTTTGTTGCTAATAAAAATCTTCACTTTTTGAAATTTAATGTAAAAACTGCATTCTTATATAGGTAATTACAGTAGGTGAGTTATAATGGTGAATCTAACAGAATCAATACAGCTTAAAACAAGCCCCACTCTGCCGGGGCTAAAGGTTTGTGGAATTTATCTAAATTTAAAGTATGAAATCTTCCATTTCTGATATGTGTTTATGCAAATAAACTAAAAAAGCAAGCTTTTAGTAGTAATTTTTGTGGATGTCACGCTGTTGGAAGCTATATATATCAGAGTTTGTTCATAAATTCTATGATAAATTTTTAGTAATGGTTGGCTCACTGATTTTTTGGAATGAATATGAAACAATTGAAGAACAGCTCCAAATTTGCTGAGTAATTGGGTTATGAAGAAATGATTTTCAATCCATTCCACATAAACGAGTCAATCACTGTAGCTGTTTCATGAGAAAGAATATGATGCTCATGTTGGCGAGAAAATGCCCAGTCTAGAAGTCTAATGTATTTGGCCACAACAAACTGATATTACTTATTTGGCAAGTATTGCATCTGAAATATTAGATTGTCAAAAATATCAAAATTAGAACTCAGTAAAATAAATTTTGAAAGGGGCTTAAGACTATGGATAATTATATCTAAGTAAACATTCTACTTGGTAGCTGAAAATTTACAGTGATGCTAATTATGCAGGCGGCAGCAAAACCAGGTGTTCACAAACTGCCATGAATAGTAAATTTGCTTATAATGTGATATCCTAGACAAGTTAAAAACAAAAGAATATAGACCTCTTTACTGTCGAAGTTGAGTATGCTGCTGCATGTGTGAAGGGGCAAAAAAATGTATTAGGCTAAATATATTGTTCAACAAATGATGTATTATGTTATGTTGATAACACGCCTTCAAATTAGTGAAAAGATAAAAATACCATAAGAAGTGAAATTTAATTTCACTAGAAAAATAATTCAGGATGTACAGTTCAATACTGCGTATGTGGAGGATAAAAATCAAATGGATGACATCCTATAAAAACCTTTGGTATATTTGCAATTTGAGAATAGCGAATTGGAACCAAAGAATTGAACAATTTTTTTAATGAGGTAATATTAAATAGTAAAAACAAAATTTCTCCCGCAACTGCATATTTAACAGCTGTAATGAATAAGTGTAACTAAATATTTTGTACATCACTTGCACTCCACAAATCTATGTTTCGTCTATTACTAAGGACTGTTCTATGCTAGTATGTGGTGATTATTCATCTTAACGGTTTTCTAATAAATTCCTTTCCTAGAATATTGAATTTTATAACCTTAAAATAACACAAACGGATACTATATGTCTATTAATGAATTTACACATACAGAGTAATTCACAATACATTTTTAGTTTTAGATTTTTTGGATATTAAAATTTCATAAAATAAAATTTTATAGTTAAAGTTTATGAATATAAATTAATACACTAAAATGGTTGAATTCAGCAATACTTGAGAATTTCGGCAAGTTATCAAGGGTTATTTCCCATCATTCATTTAGTTCAAACTTTTTACGCTATGTCTTTATATAGGGATATTGAATAAATTCTCGCTGTTTTGTGTGTGTGAGTGAAAATTAATGCATTATTTAAAGCAATTATTAAAAAACATGTAACTGAAACTATTTTCTATCGCTAGCCACTACTTTCCCCCC
>JAPMOQ010021776.1:1811794-1847470 GCA_026543055.1 Argiope trifasciata | reverse complement strand
TATATATATATATATATATATATATATATATATATATATATATATATTTAACTTTAGGAATAGCATTGAGAAACTAAATAAACGAGATTTTAAAATATCATCAGCTTGTAAGCAATGATATCAAAGGTGTGAAGGCTAGTGCATAATGTACAGTTTATAATTTAAAACATCGACGGAAACAGATAAGTAAAAATGCGTTTGATTTAAAAATCAGACAGAAAGTTAGAATGCTTGAATAGAGTCCGGTTTAAATTTCTGTTTTAATCCAGATTCCAAAATATATCTCCAAACTGTCATTATCGCTTTTATCGATCAGAATTACGGTGAGGCTATGAGAATTTGAGACAGCATGGTAAATTTTTCCTACCATTTTAATTATATCTCTCGCATTATCCGACCTGTTGGAAAAAAGGACCAACAACAATGAATCCTATTCATACCATGTCCCGAATATTTTTAAATTAATAAAATTTTAATTGGCTTTGAGATAATTGCTTTAATATTGTTATGGTTTAGAGAATGTCTGACGAAATAAAATTCTGAAGAAACAAATACCGGAGCAGATATTTGCCAAGATAACTTGGTAGTTTTATCATTTTGAGACTCAATGAAGATGAAGTGTCATGATTAAATACAAAACATCTTTCAGCTAATTTATCAATACGACATACAGCAAATTATGTCCAAACACATTTATTTAACGGATAGTAGGTCTCCGCTCTGCTCCCAGCTATCTTGGCTTACAACAAATCGCTCATTTCAAAATTCATTTGAATCGGCTTCTATTTAAGTCTAATAAAACATTTAAAATTATTAATTCATTTAATATATTATAAAATAGGTTATTAGAATTATTAGATTCTAGCTAATTTAATGCATTATTAGTATTAGATTGAGTTTAAAATTTACCAGAAGAATTTCTTTGTTAATTTCTCTGTTCTGTTAAAATGTATTACATAGTTTTTCAACCAATTGATCATTTTTTACAGGTCATGTTGAGGACATTAAAGTTTGGGATGAAGACACTGACAGTAATAATTTTCCAGATTTGGTCTATGAAGATCCTAATGAAGATTACATATTTGAAGAGGATTTTTGTACAGAAAGTTTTGTTGAAGAAGATAATGTTGAAGAAGATAACGTTGAAGAATTTTTTACTTCAGAGTATTTCATCCCAAATTATTCCACTAAAACATATCCAAGTAAGAAGCAAAATTTTTGAATTTATATAAATGCATTCGCTAAATTATTAATGTTATCTATTTAATATTACTACTTTTTTAATGTCATTAAAACGCAAAAGCATTAGGAATTAAGAATCTTTTTTTTCATTCTTAAAAATTAAAATGTGATTTTTATAAATTAATTTGAAGGTATTAAAAAATTATGTGTATATTTTTAATATAAGTTTTTTTTTTCTATCTAAGAATCATTCAGCGCCTTTGTGGGAATCAGTCATCCGACATCTAGAAAGCTATAATTCAGTTAATTTAACGAATACAAATAAACTATTTTACAATGAGAAAACAGTAACAGATGCGTAATCATACATGTTCAGAACGAATAAGAATATGGAGTGAAAACCGTTAATGCATCCGGAAAAAAATCCGTTAAATAACAAGAACATCACCCCAGCTAGGACGGCAGGTGCCATTCTGATACGAAAGAATCATAAAAGAAAAAGAAAACCGTTTTATATGAATAAAGAAGAAGTTAATTAAATTTGAGAAGTAAAAGAATTTTCTTATAAAGTATGAATATTTTTTAATAATTATTAGCTTTACGTTGATAAAGGAAATGTCTTTTTGGAATTTCTCTTAGCTGTTGTATTACATTTGCTTCACTACCATTTTTATCTTTTATCGCGTTTTTTTTTTTTTTTAATTTTTTTCACTTAAATTCCCTTAATAGAAATTATTAGAAAATTAAGAACACCATATTATGTCTAAAATTCAGTTTCTCAAAATATTTTCGTAGAGTCTGTATACTCTTTCATATATATTTGCAAATTATAAAACATGCGGTTTAAGAAAAATCCTGAAGTTAAAAAGATCGTGCAGGCTTTCTACATAATTTTGTATCAATTATCAACGTTAATATAATCAGTGGTACTTTCTTTTTCTTCAATCCTTCGTTTTAAGTGTTGTTTAATTAATCTGATTATGTTGATAAGAAAAAAATTCGCAAAAAATACTCCCAATTAAGTTATTTTATTTGAAGTATATTCAATTTCTAATTAATTAGGTGCTTAATGAAAATTTTCAGATGTTATCCTCATGGAATTTTCAGACTTCTGAAGATAGAGCTATGAAAAATATACAGAAGATTCTTAATTATTAATCTAATTTCCATTCAGTAACTATTCAATTCAAATTTTCAATAATTGACATTTTTTGATTGGCTCATTAAATTTATTTTTAAATGAAAAACTCATTTCACCATATACATTCTTTACTTGCATTCTTAAGCTTTATCGTTTTTCAATACAAAAAATGTATGACTCTTTTGAAACTAATGTGTAGAATTTAACTCTATTTGTTTATTCGTTTCTTAGTTGAGTTTCCAATTTATGAGCAACCCCAAATCCTTGTTCATCCTTCTGGGTTTACGCGATATGATACTGAAAAAGATTTCCCCCATATGGATTCAGGTAAGTTGCTACTTTAAAGTAAAATAAAAATTAATGTTAACTATAATATACGTAAATAAATATATAAATATGAAATATGTAATATAACTATAAAATATGTAATAAAATAAATGCTCAATATACAGTCGCTACAAGTCAAACTCTGACACGACAGGGAAAAACATTGCTGTGCCAAAATATTTTAGCTAAAATTCATTAGAAAAAATGCGAAAAGTTTTTTTTTAACAGTGAATGTATTTTACAGCTAAAAACAAAAACAAACATTGCCAGTTCATGAATAATAATTAAAAATTTTGGCAAAAAAGTAAAACGAGTGAAAATGAATCCGTTCGCCAAACTCGGATATCTCACAATTAAGTACCAATAATTTCAACTGCCATTTTTATTTGTAACATTATATTTGTTCAGATAAATTTCTCAATTGTGTTATTTTCTTTTATTGTGGAAGTAAACATTAATTTAATTAAAATGTTAAGATAAAGGGTCCAAACGTACATTGAATTAAGAAATTAATTATTAAGCATGCTGAAGAAGGAAATTCTGTGCCAGAAATATGAGATTGTCCGCAGAAGTGATTCAACGGCTCATGACATCCTAAAACGCTTCAAAACCAATAATCAGGTGGAAAATAAGAGCCTAAAGCAGCCCAAAATATGATTTTCGACGAAGCAGGTGAGCGATATTTAAAAAGAAAAGTAAAAGCAATTCCGTTTCTTAGTACACCAATGCTAGTTATTATCGCTGGAAAAGAATTAGGAGGGAAAAAATCAGCCCGTCAGCAATAAGAAATATGCTTCCTAAAGCAGGTCTCAATAGATGAAAAGCTAGACAAAAGCCTTTCATAAGTAAACGAAATTAGACAATTAGACTTAAATCGGAAAATAAGGACCCAAATTTGCAAGGAGCATGAATACATTTTTTACGGGAAAAAAAAAGTTTTATTTACTGGTGAGAGTCAAATTCGACATTTTCGAATCAGATGGCAAGTCTTACGTCTGAAGAAAATAGCTGCAACTGCCAAGCATGGTGGATTAGTAATAGTCTGGCTCTCGTTATCAGCTGCTGGCCCTGGAACTTTGCATTTTATTGATAGAATAGTAGATATCGACATTTTAAAGAAACATTTGCCACAATGTGTATAGAAACTTTCTCTTGGCAACAACTACGGATTTTATCAGGATGATGATCTGAAATATCAAGTTTATCGAGTGTATTCTTGAATTCTATGTAAATATCCTCCCGTCATGTATACTTCTCTCCAGAGTTTCTAGATCGATTCCATTGAAGATTTATTGGAATGCCTTAAGAAAAAGTCCGAAAACACGGCATTTCCAATCAAGATGAATTGAAAAGAGTATTGCTGCAGGAAACAGAAAATATAAAATCTAATTTTTGTGGAAAAATTTGGTGCAATCTAGGCTTAAACATCTTAAAATGGTTACTTAAAACACGAGCTTACATACAAAACAATAATTCGTTTGAAATAATGATTAGTCTGTAAAATCTCATCCGTCCGAGTTTAGATTTGCATTATTTTCATATATTTGTTTTTTACTATAATTTCGGATTAAAAGGAATTTATTTATAATTTTTACTTATTTGTCTTTATAATTCCAAAAAAAAAAAAACACTATTGGAAATTGATTTAACTGTATTTTCATTTAACCATCATTTTTAACTTTTAACTATCTTATTCATTTAACTATCAATTTATTTTGAAAATTTTGATTATATTAGTGTCTTTTCTTTGATGATCGAGTTTGGCTTGGAGCGGCTGTATATATAATATATATATATTGTTACGAACCTGTGGTTTTGCTTTCCCGCGCTAATACTGTCAATGTAAGGAAGACAGATTGACAGTAATGTGTATTGAATAGTAAATGGGAGTGACGTCAGAGGTCCCATGGCTTGGCGACAAACTTGGCGACCATTTGGCGACTTGGCGACGAATTTGGCGACTTTGGCGACAAAATGGAAAGTACCTGAAACATCGAGAATTTTCCCGATCCGTCCACTAGGAGCCGAGATCCATCCAGAACGCTCCTGATTGGTCCAGAAGATGTTAGCCCCGCCCACCACCGGTATATATAAGGAAGAGGGCTCCAGTGGAAATCAATCGAGTCAGTGAATCAATCGAGACGGATAAAGTCGAAGCGAAGCAGCGGAGAAAAGGGAAAGGAGGAAGAATCCAGTGGAGTCAAGCCGAAGTGCGGCAGTGGAGATAAGCCGAAGCTGTACGGCCTAGTGTTCAACGAAGAAGACAAGTAGCGCTGTGGAGTTTATCGAGAAGACCTAAGAGATAGAGGTCTTGAACTGTGGAGTCCTGAACGGAGGACTGCTAATCTGTGTGTGGCATATACTGACGAAGCCTGCGTCGTGTGTCGTAGCCCGTTGTGCCGTCGTCGGGAAAGGAGCTGTCCCAAACTAAGGAGTAGTCCCGTTGTGCGAAGTAGTAAGTCGACAGCAGAGGCAAGAAGAGACAAAGGAATAGATCAGCCTGTTCTGGAGAGACCCAGGAGGTGTAAAGCGAATCCCTTAAAGATTCCCTCTCCGGCTGAATCCTGTCTAGCCGCTCTGTGGACATTGTCACTACAGAATTTCTGCCTGTGGACTACTATCTGCAGTGTGTTGTCCTGTGTGTACGTCTCGGCTGTAAATAGTTATCCTGTACATAGTTGTTGTGAATATTTGTCGTCTGTGTGCTGTCCTGTCCTGTTCCTGTAAATAAACGTCTGTGTTGTGTTCGTCAACTAAAGGACTGATCATTGTGCATAATCTCATCATCATCTAACACCATACACAACCACTATATATACTACGAGGTAAAAAAGAACCCGACGGATTTTTAGGATAATAGAGGAAATCCGTAACAATATATATATATATATATATATATATATATATATAATATTAAGCTTAAATGTTAAGCATATTTTAGCAATTGTTTTGCCGAATCAAAGAAATTTCTGAAATATTAAAACAAAATACGTTAGTCTACATCTCTACACAAGAGCAGAAAAGGACAAAATTTTTCACTTCAATGCCTTTATTATGAAATTTTGATAGGAATTTCTTTGCCACTCTTAGATTTAGAATTGGGAGTCTTAGGTATTTTTAAAAGAATGTTGTAAGCAATAAGAATTTTTATTCCTTCCCTTGGAGCATGAGAAAATGCTGAGGGTAACAGTTTTATAAACCGCGTGTAGAATTAATTAAATAAAAAGTGGTAATTAGATGAGGAAATAAACTTTAGAATGAAGTTAATATGGGATAGATTAAGATTAAATTTAGGAATTTAAATTAGGATGCAATAAGATTAAGAGATATCATTACATATATTATATAATTTGCATGTATGTGATAATATCATATTGAATGATAATAATTAATAAGTAATAATACTCCTTGAATTAAAACCTTTTTTATTTTATCTTTGATTCAACTCTGCTTTCACAAAATTCAATATTTAAGAAAAATCACTGGTCGGAAGATAATTTGGAAGTCATCTGATAACAAAATTTCGTCATTGTGAAGTTTCAAAAGGGGACTACTAAATAAACTCAATATCTGACCTTAAATTACATTTACACAGTGCAACTATTTGCATAATTAATAATATAAAATTGTATTTATAAGCTTTCATCAATCAAAGAGTTATTTTAAACGGAGGGAATTTAATGTTACTCCTTTACCAGGATATATTTTAAAAGGATTTTTCTTTACAAATGTTGAAAAGCTCGATCGACCCTGTGCTGCTCTAGGCATACTCATGCGATGAGCAATTAATAAGCCCATTCACAAACCATGCACTAAATTGTTCCAAAGTAACAAGCTCATAAACCAATGATCAATATGATCTTGAAGCACCTAAGTGTGACTTTGGTTGCTTTTCAAAGAAAGCTGGTCTATGGTTGAGGAAAATTTCCAACAGTCAACCTGATAGCAATAAAAACACATCTGCTTATCGCATTTGCTGGTAAAGATCACACTTAATACATAACCAAAACATTACCAGTGCTTCACGTACCCTTTTTAATCCAATGGCCTGACCAATACAGTTTTTATTACACTTTTCATTTCATAAATGTCCATGTTGAAATCAAAATACAGCTTACCAGAATTCCTATCTTCATTCACTAGATGATAAATTCTGGATTACTATGCTGTATACGAGAATTGGGCTCACTTTGTGTTCGTGTCCTTACTTCATGCTGCTTTTTTACTTAATCAGGTAAATAAATTTTTTTTTTTATACAATGGGCTTTTTGATTACAAATGTTTTAAATTTTGATTTATTTTTAAACAGATTCCTCCACCCAAGACAACCACTCGTTGCTGCCATTTTAGCGTTTAATTTTTGGTTGAATTTTACATTGTATTATGCCTGGTACCAGATGAAATTAAATTATATAGGTAAGAAGGCTCTAAATATTATGTAGAATTAAGTAACATCAGTTTCACAAACTTATTATTGACATTAGGAAATTCCTTGCAATGATTATTCTCCAGATACCAATAAATCGGGACATGAAAGTTCAAAAGTCACTTAACATTTTGGTCTGTTTTTTTAATATTATATACGCATAGTAATGTTGCTGATATTAAGCATTAATTTATAAATGAGTTATTTCATGTCGTAGTGGTGTGTGTATGCACATGTATAACGGCACAGGGCCTAAACGAATGAAGAGGATCTGTAAAACACGGCTTCCTAAACAATTAGATCCGACCTAAAATGTATTTGGGTACTCCGAAAAACGCCCTTAAATTCAAGCAGACAACCCTTACTGGATTATTAAAATGTTTCAAAAGAAGAAAGAATTTCTTTTTATCTATCAGTGAAGTATCCGTTATTATTCTATTTTCTATGTCCATATGGATCGAGTGGGAAATCATTTCAAAAGCTCTGTTGTAAAGTAATGTTTAGATCATTCGGACACAAAGAACAAATCTCTGCTTCGATTACTTTTCAAAAGATGGCTGAAAGAACGTACTGAGGTGAAAGCAATTGTTATAGCAAAAAGTTTGTTTCTGAACCAAACTTAAGTTAATTTCTATCAATTAAATAGCATTTAGTTGGAGTAAATGTGATGCCAATTTCTTTTTTTTTTTAAATTGGATACAAGAGATTACGTATATCATGTTTGAGGGAAGGAGCTGGAGTTAAAATAATACTTTTTTATACCAATACAAAAGAAAAAATATCTATGTATATTAATTTTCTTGGCTCCCCCTCCCCCCAATCCTTAACCCTGTCTCGTACACTGCTCATTGGAATTAAGGTAACGGCATAAAAATAGGCTGGTTGCAAGATATTAATGCTTGTTTGTTTTTCCTTCTCCCCAAATTTCGACGAAAGCCTCTAAAATGTTGCTTTTAGT
Organism: Argiope trifasciata; assembly: GCA_026543055.1. Classification (NCBI taxonomy): domain Eukaryota; kingdom Metazoa; phylum Arthropoda; class Arachnida; order Araneae; family Araneidae; genus Argiope; species Argiope trifasciata. The sequence goes on along the minus strand of JAPMOQ010021776.1, from coordinate 1,839,436 downwards.
GTGAGAATGATATTGCCGTGTTTCAACTCGGTCGAATGACATTAAGCTCTACTTAATTACTCCAAATTCAGATAAATTCGAAACATTAAAGGGTTTTTTTTTTTTTTTTTTTTTTTTTTTTTTCGTTTGGAGGTGGAATTTTTACGTTAGTGTTTTCTTGAAAGTTTTCATTACTTTTTTTTTTCATTTTAATCCTATTAAATTCTTCTAGCGGTTCGTGCTAACATCAGTGTTCCTATTAAAATGTAGAATGCAATTTCAAACAATAGTTTAACGGTATATACAAACTTCTTTCACAAAAACTTTTTCTGATAACTTTTTGTGTAATTTTAAATTATTATTGTTATTTTAAAACAATGAGTGTTATATTTCTGAAATTATTATTGACATTTCAAAAACTGTGCAAGAAATACATTAAATAAAAATTAAATTAAATTAGTCACTACGGTGTTCTTTTGTTGACTCTTGAATGTTTACTGTGCGTTTGTGCATTTGTAGACATCTTATCACAAATGTATGCATCTACACACAGGTTTTTTGTTTATCTTTAAATGATTTATTTTCTTATTTCAACTTAAATCTTCATCTTGAATTTATCTAAAAGCTGAAACTTTTCTTCTTCCAGCTCGAACAACATAGTGTATGAATCTGACTTCTTTATAAGCCCTTCAATTGACGTCCTTCAATAACTTCATATTTTCATTGAACAAATTTTTACAATAAACCCTGAGGCTTTTGAGACTGGAGCATATAATTGGAATTAAGAGTGAGCAGTAAGCACTGGCTGGAGCATATTTATGGATTGTCTAAATAACGAGTAACTAATTTTGTAATTAAATTCTTATCTTCGACTGTATTGTTTTAAAAAGTTTTTAAGGCTGTTTAAATGATTTAATAAAGATTCATAAATTATAATTGTATTTTATTAGTGTAAAATTTATCATAACATGAACATTCCATTCTACTCATGAAGTATTATCATTTCTCTTTGAAATCTAATAAAAATCTTTAAAAAGTTTTGTTACGACGCAAGTAATAACTACTATATTGTTTTTATAATTATTGACAATTCAAAATGAGTCAATTAATTTAATAGTAATGCTGAGAAAGGTCTCAGAATTTTTTTGCTATTACGCTTTAAGAATAAAGACGTTATGAAATCTGCCTTATTTTGAACAGCTATCAACTGTAATTTGTAGGTATGAGTTTGCGAAAATTATATTGAAAAATGACTGAGGCTCCTCTTATAAAAGTAAAGTTTTATTTATTAAAGCAGTTTTATTTTTTAAAGTTTTTTTAAGTAGTGGACATGCTTTGGAAATTTGTCTCTTTTTAAGGCATTTCCCAATGCACTCTTATGTTAAAGTTTGAAGTGAAAAGCTTCTGGAATAACTATAAACCTTTTTAGATATATGCATTTGCATTATTTTTTTGTACTTAAAATTTAGTTTAATTTACTGGTTTTTTTACGGAACCAAACTATTTCTAATTTTTTTTAAAAAAAAATCTATAACTTGAAAGCATTTAATAGAAAAATTTCTTATAAGCATTTTTTATTATTTATTTTGTTTTTATGCATTTGTACGATGATAAATAACCTTCTGTGCTTTATAAATTTATCATTTTAGTACGTATAATAAAGGCCGTTACAAAAATTTCCTTATATAACTTTTTCAATATTTTGTACATTAATATTCTTTTTAATGTCTAAAAAATGTATAAAATAACTTTTACTGCTTTCTTATTGTTATTAAATACTTTGCGTCTATTGGGGTTCAAATATCAAAGAGTGAAATCAGGATGAAAATTAAATTTTTTTAAGGTTTTCTAAAATTTAAATTTTTGATTTTTCAGCGATTGTTTGAAATACTCAAACGCTAAGGTTCAAAGCATAAGAAAGTGAATTAAATCAATACGGAATGAAACCGAGGCAATGATTAATAAATATTTAATATGCAGAATATTATACAAATATTTAATTTTAGATACAAGTTCAGAATACTTAATGAGAAATTATCACCTTGTTTAGCATAAGCAACAAAAAAATCAACATATGATAAAATAAGACTGTGAAATACTGCATTGTAGAATATATAATGAAATGCAGTATTCAATAAATACATTTCTGATACCTCTCTAATAGTAAAAAATTTACTTTGATTGGAAAACTGAAATGCTTGTACAATTTTCATAAAATAATCTTTATGCATATAACATGTTACTAGGCATACATTCGCTGTTAGAAATAAAATTAAAGATCCAAAAACTAAAGTTGAGAAATGGCAGAACTTCATCATTGTGATATATCGTCTAAATAAATTAATATTTCTCGATATATCATAATTTTATTATCCATTTATCATAATTGTAAAATATAAACAACCTCTCTTTACAAGCTGACTAATTAGAAATTCTTCAAATAAATGAAATTTTCAGCTTATCTTGTAGAATTTTCATTTTTAATAATAAAAATGTTGATGGTTTAACTTTCAATACAATAATTAAAAAATAAGTGCGTTAGAACCTCTTCTGTAGAATGTTTCAACAGTATTTTACTTGTGCAATATCCACATTTCACAATTTATCATAATAATTCTTTTCTTCGATGATGAAATGATTATAAAATTTTAGCTTTACTGCTGATTTAGAAACTGTCAGTTTGTTTACTTGTCCACAAAAGAAAAAACTATTAATGTTTTTCACACGCAAAATAAAGTATTCTTAACAAATCTCAAATTCTAAATTTAAAATCTAATGTCATGAAGAAGTAATTCAGTATATGAATATTTTTTTTTTACTTGGAAAAGTATTATTATTAGTATTATTAGAAAAGTATTATTATTTACTTGGAAAAGTATTATTATTTAAATTTGCAACCAGTATTTTAACTTAATTTGTAAACTAGATTATTACAATTAAAGAAGCTGTAATATATTTTCAATTTCAGAAATCGAAAAAAATATTAAAAAATAGTAATTCCGAAATATTTGAAATATGAATATCAAGTATTCTGGAATGCATGTGATCTATGGATCAATAATAAAATTCATCAAAAAATTTTAGAAAAGGTCTCTCAATTTTCAGACAAATAGAAAATAACATGTACAAATGGAAGAAAAACAAGTAGTATGTGCTATCAATAATATAAACTTATCGAAGAAATAATCAACACTCAAACTCTTATATTTCTGAATATCAGGGTCATTTTCGGTTATTCGATTATATTATGAAATTCAAATTGCAAAACTCTAACAAGATGAGGACACGAAGTAGAAAACTGAGTCCAGAAAGAGATTTAATATAATGGTAATATACTTTTAGGATGTCCATTCTTTAAAATTTTAAAACGCAATGGCCAACCAATTTCAAGAAAATGGCCCTCAAATATTTTGTATAAGTTATATACTAATTATGTATCACCTGCACTGAAGGGCTGGGCAGCGCAACCTGGAAAGCGTTGGCTTAACAGTTAAGTGAATTGAGTTAGATCCTGGGATTATGTTTTTCATCTTTTTGTTTTCTCTTAAAATTATTTCAATTTAATTTAACAATTCTCAAATAGTTTTCGTTAATATGTTTTCATTTTTTAATACCAAATAAATATTTATTCCCATTCTTGAAATACAATTCATTTTTTAGAAGAAGAAGAATGCGTTTATTTTTAAATATTCGAAAATTACTTAAATTAACAATTTAAAGCTGGTTTTAATTAATGTTTTTCTCATTTTTGTAAAAACAAATAATTAAAGTATTCTTTAGTTATAATTTAATTTATTAAATAAAAATAATTATAAATGCGGTTGCATTTTTCAAAAAAAAATCATAAAAACTATTTAAATAAAATTAAAAACTTTAATTTCAAGTAATATTTAAATCTTGTACAAAGCGAACATAAATGTTCCTTCATCTAATACTTGAATTATTTTTTAAATAAGAAAAATAATTACAAATATAATTTAAATGGTAATAATTATAATTACTGACATCATAAAATTGTCTCATTAACTTTGTATTACATGCAAAACTAGAATGGGAATTATCTTAAAAACTTAGGGAATAAGATACATTACATCTTGCAGAATTTATAAATAATAATCATCCACAATATTACTTATATCGGAAAACAAAGTTTGTTCACATTTTTAAAAAATGTTTCTTTCGTCAGAAAATTGGAAAACGTATGGTTTATACCACCTTATAAGTTAAAACCAAACCTTGAGCCATCTGCCTATACATTCCAAAATTTTGCCCCCGCTTTCTACTTTTTCTTTTCGATTATTAATATTGAGAACGTTTGCTGATATATTTCGTAAATTATCAGGTGGTCCCTTTAATTTTCTACACGACTTCGTTGAATTACGAAATTAATTTGTCATTACTAAAATATTTTAATGATTTTAACATGATAATAGTTGTTTACATTACTTTTTAATTATAATTATATTCGTTATAATTATATTTACGATTATTTAACACTGAAAAATTAAATTATAATTATAATTTAAATACCGTATAAAAGAATAATTTTTAATATATAATTTTTACATTAAAAATTAATAACATACTAATTAAAGTGATCTGTATGCTATTAATATATATATATATATATATATATATATATATTGAAAAAGGCATCCGTGTTTATAACGATTTTTCTTTTATAAATTGTAATTCAAATATTAAGAGATAAAACATTTATTTTTCCGTACAAAAATGAGTAAAATATTAATTAAAATTATTAATTTAAGTAATTCTGATTTTTTAAAATAACTCACTATTATTCTTTCAAAAAATAGTCATTCAAGAATTACGTGAATAAACATTAATTTTGAATTAGAAAAATGAAAACATTAATCAAAACTATCTGTCAAATGTTAGTTTGAAATATTTTTGAAAAGAAAATAAGCTCGATTTCAAGTATGGATGAAAATCGGGCAATATCATTGGTGCGCTCCTCCGGTGACGTCATGCTTGCTTTAGTTCAGAATTTCGGCGCAACTTGGATTTGATGCGTCTTATAACTAGATTGGATAAGCTGGATGAATTCAACCTTATCTTTTGCTATTAATGACAGATATCTTAGTTTCGCATACATTATTGTCTGCTATTTCTATTTTTTATCTTAATTTTCCGTTTGATAATATTCAGAATGTTTCCTGTTATTTAAATAAGTAATTTACTGTAGCACAAATTTACAAAATATTATCTCAATATAAATGAAATTCGTGTCTATTGTTCTGTGTACCACATCTTCTCCTAAAGGCCTTGCCCGATTTCAACCAAATTTTTCAATCCAAGTAGAAATACAAATAAATATTGCGATAAATTTAAGTTTTCTATTTGTACAATATAAACATAAAAAACAGAGTACATCCTTCAAAGCTTTTTCCAAGAAAAGATTCTAAGCAAGTTTCTTAGCTTTAGTTTGATATTTCATATTTTCTGAGAAGTTATGCTTTCTTTTTGGGGGAACGGGAAACCTTTTAGATGGACAACCATGTGCTAGTTGTTTTCTGCCTCTTATGATTCCAAGAGCTTTTCAGGCAATGGATGTAGGTTGCACTGTTATGAATACTCCAGCCTTTCTTTTTAGAGGAACATTTACTATTAAGAGCTGCCAACTTTGTTTTCCACTGTGCTTCAGATGATATTTTTTTCTAGATACATTTCAACCTTTTTTAAAACTGTTGGAAAAAAAGTTACAGAAAATCAGTTGTAACTTTAGAGCACTCTTGTTGTATTAATATCATTTATTCTAACTTAGTTTTTTACTTTAGAAATTCTCCATCACATTACTTATAGATACATATTTACAATTCATGGACAACTTTAATTAAATATCCTATAATAATGACTATAAAAATTTAAAAAGAAAAAAAAGTAAGATTTTGTTTTGAAAAATATACTTGATTACTAATTCCTAAATGAGGAAATTCCTTTATCTGGAATAGCATGCTTCTAGAAAATTTTTAAAGATTTTAACTTATAATTTTTGTATTATGAATTTGTTAATGTATCTGGTTAAGATACTCAAGTAAGTCAAGCGGCATTATTTTGTACATGCTAAGAACGAAACTAAACATTCTTCTATTTTATTAATAGTTTATGTTTAAAAAACTTTTAAATTTTAAAAATTGTCATTTAACAAATAACTGTTAATACATGTAAAATAATACATGTAGCAAGAGTTTCAACCCTTATTTAGAAGAATTAAATTTTTCGAAACCAACTATCAGTAGTTTCATCACTTTTTCCTGCAGTTCTTCCATCTGTGAATTTTATTATTTCATGAATCATCTTTAGCATGAAGTAACTCAGAAATTAAAGGAGAAATTCCTTCAAGAGATTTCCCATTCCTATTAATTGTTAGAATTCCACATACATCCAACAGAAACGGTTGGTAAAAATCAGTTGATACCTTCTCAAGTGCCAAATAAGCTATTTGATGTTTTTGTTTTGGTTCAACTGGAAGACAGTTTTTACCCCAAACTTAAAAAATTCAGAAAGTGTGAGTGATTTTCCAAAGGCACATGTAACCTACAAGTAAAAGAATATATAATAATAACATAATATTTACTGAAAATAACATTTATTCAATATAAAAGTCTGTGAACCACGTTATGAGTACATCTGTATTCAAAAAATATCACATTATCTATATTTTTTCAGCCATCTAAATAAATTATTCAGTATATCTAATAAAATAATTAAACATAACCCTTCTGTCTATTCTATCATATTCCTAATTTTTTAATCATGATCAATTACTGAAGCACTATGTACTTTATTGATCTTGTTTATCCTTGCACTTCAAACTATAACATATATGTTAATGGATACATATAAATCACAAATGTCTCAATTCAATATTAAACTCATGTATGAAATATAAAAATTAAATATGCCACTGATCTTATGAAATGATGAAATAAATACTGAAAATCATTAAAATAATGACCTACTTATTTCTGTTTGAAATAAGTAATTATTTCAATTATGCCAGGCTCATTTTGAGATTCCAGGCAAAGAAGTCTTAATTTTTTCTTACCAATATTCAATAAGATTAATCCTATTTAACTCAAATAGGATTAATACTAATAATTTCCAGATGATTTGGCTGGAAATCTTATTTCATCTGCAGAACTTCTTTGTGGTATTTGGGTGCTTCTGAAGGTCCCATGATAACACCAAAATAATCTTGGAGCAGTTCTCTGCAGTATTTTGCAACAAGAAACCTTAAAAGTTCAGCAGTCATAAAACTATGTTTATAAAATGGAATAGTTGTGATGATTCTATTTAATCCTTTCAGAAAAGATTCAAAGTTAAATTTCGGAAATGATTTACTCCTATCAAATAAATGATGATGATCTAATGCAGATAGTGGATTTATAGATTAAATTCTTAAAATTATTTATTTGTAAAAATAATTATTCAAATGAAGCATTTATTTAACATAAGATCAGAATAAATATTAAAACTCTAGATAATTTCTATTGTGAATGTCTTGCCTAAATTATTAGTTTTAATCAAAATACTAAATTTATCATGAATTTTATTTTAGTATTTTTCGATAGACAAATTTTTAAACACACAATTATTTTTTCCTTTGATAAATATGTGAAATTAAGTTTCACATATTTCTTCCCCCTATAGTGATAATTTGATTACCCTGACAAATTCTGGAAATAAATATATTATAATGATATAACTATACCAGAAAATAAATCAAATCTCTAGGAATTTTTATAATACAGATAAAATAACTTAAAATAATTAAATAATTTCTAAAAATTGCGAATTTTTAACCATAAGTTAAAGTTAATACATTCATAGAAAATCAGCTTCCATTCTCACGAATGTAGTATTTAGTTTTATGTTCACCATAACAGAGGCAAGGGATTCAGCACTTTTTGAAATTCCTTCTTATTTTTGGTAAATGGTATCTTATTGAATGAACTATGTATGCATACACATTTTTCCTGTAATAATGCCAATAAGAAGCACTTTATAAGAGCCCTCCAATAATATAAAATATATCGTTCTAAAATTTAAAGCTAAAATTAATTCCCTAATTTTACAAGGGAACCTAAAATTAATTTCGTAACTTAGCTTACCAACAAATAAATCTTTTCTTGAAGTACATGGTTTTTGACTGTTCTCCTTAGTATTAGTTGAATTTACTAACTCTTTCATCTATTCGTTAATATTATCCATGGATTTTAAGTTGCACCTAGTGGAAAAGATTTTATTATTTTCAGCGATTTCATTTTCGAAATTCGGAGGCAAATTCTCTGCAGTTGTATTTATGCAGATATCCGCGGACAAACCCCTTTAGTCAGAAAGGGTTTTTTTTAAGGCATACACACAGAGAGAGAAAGAAATAAAAGTCACATGGCAAAGCACAAAGGCAAATTCGTTCTTCGGGAATTACAAAGTATCTATCTCAGCAATACGAACTCAAACAACTTCGAAGTTCGCACATAATGACGCCACATTCTCTGAGCGGAATACGCAGCAGTGCGAACCAATGATTTGCCATATTTTCTTCCATATATGAAATAGGGTTGGGAATGAGAATATGCAGCAGGAGTTACTGGTAACAAGAAGCTAGTTTCCCATTCCACAAAGACGACCATATTCCTATTTATACAGTATTAATAATTTAGATCCTTTTTCTAACAAAGGAGAGAATTTAATACTTTGTTTTCTTTAAGGGAAAAAAGAATTGGTAATATTTAGACTTCCTGAATTTTTCAATTATTCTGCTGTAAAAACTACTGAAATTTTCCGAAAATAAGCAGAATAACTCAAATTATCCTCCGAGTCCATGTTTAAAGTGCTTTATCGTTTTATTGAATTACAAGCTTCTTTAATCCATTTTATCTCACAGTTTAATCATTTTGTTTTGAGCTAAGAACTTTCAATAAGATTTACTAAAGGCTACAAACCTCAATTTAAGACGTAAATGTAAATTCATTGGAAATTAAACGCTGACTAAAATGCTTCTGCCATTTTTAAGATGTAACCCTGAAGGGTTTTAGTGTCAAAGTGTAATAATAACACATATTAAAGGTTTTGGAAGTTTTTGCACATCTTGCATCAGATTTCATTTTCATTTCTAATAATTCTGGTAAAAGAGTGGTTTTTCGTGTCATAATATGTTTCAGTTATTCAGGAGCCTATAACTGAGACTCCTTTAGATTATGAATCCTATTTTTCTCTTTTTCGTCTGAGCTTTATCAGATATTTAGAGTTTTATGTATTACAAACCTGTCCAAATTGAACATATTATTTTTTAAACATTTTTTTTCTGCGCATATACTATTTAAAACAGGACATTAATGTTTGACATAAAAGCAATTTAATCCTTTTTCAATAAGTTACTTATAAAAAGAATAAATAATGCATTTTAGCATCATCAGTGTAGTAAACCATTTCTTTATTGTCATGATTTTGTTATTGATATCACAAAATTTCTTCATCATACCTAAATAAAGAATAGAACTGTACTTTCCTGACAAAAGAATAATTATTGTAATTTTTGATATTTGAAAATTGTATTTATAATTCCAGTGAATAACAATGCAACACTTATTAATGAATTATATAAAAATTTAACTATCTGTCACTTTGGAAAAATAAACCAATCATTTATGCTTGATAAGTTCCTTTGATCCATATTTTGAGAGAGAAAAAAAGATGATATATATATATATATATATATGTATATATATTCTAGACGATGGGGGGGCAAAAGGCTGCCAACAGGGGGTATTGTCCCTCTTCTACCGCCGCCTCTGTGAAAAATGCTGGTGTGTTTCTCGAATTCTCACTCACGTGCAATTAATGTTTTTGAAACAATCTTTTGTCGAATAGAAATAAATTTTAGAAAAGCCATTCTCAGAATAATTAGCCGCTCGAATGGTTAAATCAAAATAATTAATAATTTCATTGCTAATTTAATTAAAAATAATTATTTGGTATGATTAATTATTTTTTACTACCCTAAGCAAGATATCGCACAACCCCGTTGTAATAAGCATTGCATGACCAACGACAGGCAATGATAGAAAGGGTGAAATTAATTGATAAATCACTCTGATGAATTTATAAAATTTTCTGCATTGATATTGAAAACAAATTTTAAGAATATTGGTTAAATTTTATATCAAAATAAAATAGTAGCTAAAATAAGTAAAAATATTTATGAACTTATAATCAAATTTGTCTATTGAACAATATTTTAAGATGTGTTAAACATCTAAAAAGGAATCAACTATTGAAAAAAAAAATTCGAAATCATATTTAGTTATATTTACGTACTGTTTTAAAGCAACACTGGGACTATTTGGGGAAGAAAATCGTAATTTTGAACCCCGGTCAGATGACGAGGACGACACGTAACCCATCCCCCTTCACCATATACCACACTATGCCAGCAGGAAAAAATTTAGTCCGAACGGATGTAGCATGCATCAGAACCGCTTACACGGCGGTTCTTCGGTGGATTTGGGTCACGAATCTGAATGTGTGTAGTTCCATTAGTTCCATAGCTGAGATCCTGCCACCAAGTCACCACCGCCTGAAATCATAGTTAGATTATTTACTACAAGATAATAAAACAACTATAGTTATGATTGCAATTTTGATAAAGTAAATAAATTCTTATTCAAAATAAAATGATTTCTTCTAGGTAAAAGTTCGAATATTAATAATAAGTCTGTTTTAATTAAAATGTAAGCCAGAAAATAAATTAATTAATTTTGATTAATTTTTTTAAGTTACAGTAAGTTGTTTCAAAGCTAGAAAGCAACATGAAAAAGCACAAATTTGCTACTAAATTCATACAAGTCACATCCACTTACTAATTGTGTAAAAAGATTTTTCCATAAGTTTGATGCGTGTTAAAAAGTAATATCCAAAACTGCTTAATTTGAAAACAAAAAGCATTAAATTAAAATTTAAATATTAAATACAAAAATAATTTCATTTAAAATTTCAAAACTTAAAAATGGAAGAGAATAAAAATTACATTTAAAATATATCATCCTCCACACACCCCAACAATTATACCAAATTATGAATAAAGGGCCTGGCAACAGAGCCTGATTAAAGCAGGGTCATATGGTGCAATAGCCCGTGTCATCAAATGAGGGAGCCCCAAATCGAATAGAAAGTATATTTTATGTTTCCTTCTTTATTGAACTTTTTAAAACAAAATATAAGTACACTGTAAAATCCGTCAGTTTTATGTTAGCTTCTTCATTAATCTATCGTATGAACACACACACACAAATTATATTTAAAAAATTTATTACGAAGATCTATATTTCGTTAAAATAGAAGGGCTGCCAAAGAAATTTTTGCAGCTAGTCCTAATTAGACTTAAGTCGGGCCCTGCCTGACATGCATTCACTATTTCCTGTCTTATAAAGGATGAGATCTTTTTCGAATTTAGATATAGCAATAAAAGGAATTTCCTAATAATTGAATTTATTCGTTTTTACTTTCTCCTGTTCAAAGAAAATTATTACAATAATCAAAAACTAAAATTAGAAATTTTGATGAATTTTAAAATTCTAGATCTCTCCTTCGAACAGTTTAGAAATTATGCTTTTTTGTCTGCCTGAGAGCCAGATAATTCAAAAACGCTTTAAGCTAGACACACGAAATTAAGTGCACCAAATTTGTAGATTTATATCAAATTTTGAGAGAAATTCCTTTAGGGGAAATCTCTTTGTCGTATTGTTCTTATATAAATTTAAATGATAGTTACAAAACAAAGAGAGCTAGATGAGTGAAGTATGGTGCACAGATTTAATATTTGAACTGTAGGTATGTATTGAATTTGAAACCAAATTTATTAAGAAATTGATCATATGTCAGTTTGTATTTTCACAATTATGTAATTGTGATAAGTATGTAAGTCAAAACACAATACGACATTTAGTATGCGATTCTGTGACTACATTTGTAGTGTTGTGCCTCAATTGGTCGAAAAAAAAAGTCATTCATTCTAAATAAATAATGATTCGCTTTGCAACTACCCAATTCTAAAAACAGGATAAGAATTCATTTTATAATGTCTTATTTTTTTAGTTTAGTTCTTAAATTTCTCTTTAATTCTTAATCTCGAAATTTTTACGCAAGAGGTGTCAGAAGATATTAATATATAAAAACTTTTTTTTTTCGAATGATTTTTCCGAATTTATTATAAGTCGGGAATTGTTTATTATGCAGTTTATCATTTTAAAAATAATATCTGAGGCTCTAGGATTTTTATATCATTGCGTAAGGGAACATTGGAGAAAATTTTACTCTTTTTGCAAAACAGGAAATGAATTTCTTTAATGCTGTTTTATACACTGTAATGAAATATCTTTCAAAAATATCTTACATTAAAATTGGCAAATTTCTCTATTGTTCCATTTTAGAATAGTATTTACGACTTAAAAATATACAATTACTTCGAAATTGTAATAAATTTTGAAAGAAATTCTGGAATTAAAAGAGACGGGGGAGAACAACAGAATGTCTAATCACTAATTCTAGTGTCATCCAGATTAATGCGGTACTCATGTCAAAGTATTTATCGATGATGCGGCGCCTTAAAACAATTGTTTTGTGGGAGAAAAAAAGAAAAGAAAATTTATTTGTTGCTGATATTTTTATTGTAAGAAAGAAAAAGAGGAAAAAATAGAATGGCAATTCAATTTTTTAATTTGTACTCATTGTAATTACATCTTATTAATCATATTACTTAATAACATCACATTATTTTATAATCATCAGAAATTACATTAAAATTGCGGATTGTTTGCATTCATTTATCCCTTTAACTTTGATCGATTTGTAAATGAGTTAAATTTCATTAAAATTCAATCGTCATACACTACCAGTTATTAGAACTAGACACACTAAAATTCTTATTAATTATTTTTCATTCGCAACTGTAAAATGGAATCTAATAAATAACCTTGCTTTTCTAGGCATACAAAAATAGACGCTTATAAAATCGTTTAATGAAAAAATGATTATTTTAAAGTTAATAAAATGCATAATGAAATAAAATTAAACCAATACAATTTTTATTATTTTTACATTATTATTAGATGTAATAATTACATCTGATAATCATAGTTGAACTAGTTATGAAGGAATCTATATCTAGAATATATTATCATAAACATTTTGTGGCAATATTTGCCTGATTGCGAACTGGTAAATATAATGAAGAAGGAATGAGGGGGGGGGAGACTCTTCATTCCTCTGTCCTTAAAATCGATTATAGCCCCAGGTGAAAAATACTGAAATTCTTTCTATTGTGGAACTAGACCAGGGTCTCTCAGAAAACAATAAAATAATTTTGTAACATATAGGAAGCCCCGGCCAGACCCCCTTTTTCGTATAACTCTGAGAGAAGTGGATAGCGATGGAACGATCATACAATGTTATCAGACTTAGAAAAAATTTTAACAAATAAATACCGGGCCGCTCTACTCGATTACTTCTTTGTAATCACTCTGCGTTAATATAGAAGAAAGTATTACATACAGGGTCATTGTTTATTTCGTGAAACTTGATTTCTACATGCGTTGTGCTTATAGTATGCTCAAATTTCTCTTCAAAAATTTATAATAAATCAAATTACATTTAAATTTGAATTACCATCAATTTATCAGGTGGAGAGCCGAGTGAGGAACGGGAAGAGGAACAGAATCTAAAGATCACACACTATTATGGTATTTCTGGAAGAAATTTTAAAAGTAACCTAGTCAGCATGAAAGAACATTAACACATCATTTCATATGAATAATCGCACCCAAAACAGAATTTTGTGTGACCTAATTGTTCAGGTGTTGTTTTTTTTCTTTTAGTAAACAGAAAAATTTCTATAATCCTAAGTAAATTTCCTTCTATCATCCATCTTCGATTCCCAAACGGGAAAAAAACAATCTTCCTTATGATAATAGCCCTAACTATAGTCTATTCACTGAATTGAGAGAATGGAACCAAATAAATGCCCGTGCTTTATTGGCAATGATTAAACATCTGGCACCTTGGCAGGAACGCCAACTATAACAGTCTATAGATAGCCTCAGCTTCTGCTTTGTAATAGAAAACATATTAGATTCCATAATAATCAAACCCCGCTTGAATTCCTCAACACCATCTTCTGAAAGTAATTTCTGAAGTATGTGATTTAAAATTTATCCCAAATAAATAAATAAGCAAAAATAAAAGCGAAAGAAAAGGAATCGCCAAATTAGAGAAGTAAGCCGAAAATGTAGCTCTTTGACAACCCATGTGTTTACTTTCGTTATCTCGACTCGACGAATGGACTTTAGAATGCTTATTAATAATTTATATTTTCCGCTTCTTTTCGTACTACGCAACAGGATGAATATTATTCGTTTTCTTCAGTTAAATGTGAGCATGCGCAGGAAAACTCATTCTAGCGGCATTATTGATTGTTCTCTCCCTATCCACAATACTTGTCAGTCACGAGCTGTGCCTTTGCGTTAGGTGTTTCATTGGGCGGGAAATTGACAATTTCACTTCACTATTCAATTTTGCTTACAACGTAGTGGATCTGTTTCTGACTGTTTTCTCATTGATTTTCTTGATATTTTTCCCACCGTGATGCCAGGTAAGAGAAATTCTTACGATACTTTCAAACGGCGAGTTTCAAAACATATTAAATTAGCTCTAGATCAAGAAGAATTGAATTGTTTTTCTTGGTGCTCAAAACTTAGAATTTTTTAAAAACAACAGTAATGAAGAGTTTCGACTCTGTCACTGGTACCTGACTTTTTAATTTTCTCATCCCTCAACAAATTAATTTGATATGGAGCTTTTACTAATTATGTTTAATAATAAATGAATGTTATTATTTGCATTATAATTTGATTTAATATAATATTGAAATCGAATTTCTTTTCCGAGAATGGGATAATATTTGTTCATTGTTTTTATACATTTGTTAATATTAAATTTATCATTTATATAGCGTATTTAATTAAAATGTGCACTTTTGTACATGACTTTGAACTTCTTGTTTAATCTTTAAAAATACAGTTTGTAGTGTTTAATTTTTTATAATCTGTGTTTATGTTTTTTATAATCATATAAACTACACTAAAAGAACATGACACATGAATATAAATTCTTTCAAAATCGTAAATAAACGTAACAAAATGCTTCAAGAATTATTTTTGCGATGTAAATTTTCGACCACAGATTAAATAGTACTTGTAAAGATAAAAATAAATTCGGAAGGAAAAAAATATACACTTACCGCCGAAAGTCTGCTTACAAGCGGTAGATGCTTGGTGTTAATGTAGCGATTCGTACTTGAATTAAATATTTCATATTAAACTATGGATTTTTAGATACCTCAAATAAAACACATTTTAATAGTAGTCTGTAACAATCACTTGAAAGTTACAAAATATACATACATTAAAAAAGAGAAATCACATGCACCAGAAGTCAGCGTACACATTTCAAAAAAGTTAAAAAATGATCACTGTTTTCAAAAAGTTAGTATCTGGTTGGATAGCCTTTTCTTTTTATGACTTCTCTTAATCTGTTTGGCATCGATTGAATAAGTTTCGACGTCTCTTCTGAAGTTATTTTTTCCCATTCTTCTTTCATAATAGATTTTAACATTTCTTTGGATGCTATGTGATATTTGTTTAAGCAAATCCCATAAATGTTCAATGGGATTTAGGTCTGTTGACTTTGGAGGTGTGTGCAGTTGATTTGGTACATGGTACAGAAACCATAACCTCACAATTTGAGCTGTATGTTTTGGGTCATTGTCTTGCTGGAAAAAATAATCTTTGTTCAATCCAAGTTTCTGGGCACTTTGTTTGAAGTTCCTTTTCAATATGTTCAAGTAATCAAATTTATTCATTGTCGATTCAATAAACTCAAGATTACCAACCCCACTGCTTCCCATGCACCCCCAAACCATAACCCCTCCTCCTCCATGTTTGACAGTTGTAAGAAGATTTTCTTTATTGAGCTCTGTACCAGGTTTCCTCCAGATATATTTTCTTCTTTTTATTCCAAAAATGCTTTCATCTGAAAAAATTACCTTATTCCAGAAATTTTGAGTCTTATCCAAATATTCTTTTGCGAACGCAATTCTTTTTGCTCTGTTCACTGGGGAAATGTATGGCTTCTTCCTTGCAACCCTAGCATGAAAATCGTGTTTTTTCAAGATTCTTCCAATTGTAGTTAAACTGACTATTTTCTGGAATCTCTCAGCAACACTTTGTGCTATGTTGACAATCGAGGATCTTTTTTTACAGACCGAATTACAAAGTGGGTCTCTCGAACCGTCAGTGCAGTTGGACGGCCAGATCTCGGTTTTGTTGTCAAAACACCCGTTGATTTATAGTTGTTAATTACTTTCTGGATCAAGGAATGTCTCCTATTAACTGTCTCAGCAATTGTTCTGAGTGATTTCCAAAGATTTACTATAATCTTTCTTTCATAAACACTTATCTCTTTTCTTTTACCTGCCATGTCTTCAAGAAAAAGATCCACAGAAAAAATCGAACATCAGTCTTAAGAAGAATTCAAACTTACTTCGAAATCAAGGCTTGAGAAAATAAACGTACAGCAAATGATCGGAGCATGTTCTCCTTTTTTAGTGTACACTGACTTTTGGCAAGGCTTTTGGACATCATTTGGCAAGTATTCTTACAATTTGGGACAAATTTGCTTATTTTTTTTTTTATTAATTGAAGTACATTATTTTAATGAATGAATTGGAGATGTATTGCTTTTTTCCATACATGAAATTAGATATTTTAGCATAAATAGAGAAGAATGTTCACTGTACTCAGACTTTCGGCGGAAAGTGTAAATACAAATTTACTAGAAATATTTACATTGTTCTCATTCTCGAGAAATATGAATTTGAAATACAGAAATAGAATTATTGTAAATTCTTTTAGAGAATTGATTTTTAGGACTTGAGAAGGAAACTTTTTCATCAATTTAAAAATAATCAAAAATAAATTCAGGTAAAAATAAAAATTCTATTTTAATTCATTTAATTTGAAATTTGCATGAAATGTATTTTGTTGATTATCTTTTAAGATTCAATTACTTATGTTGACTTTCACTGGTAAGCTTCAAGTTCTATGGTATCGTCTTTTGTAAAAGTCATGCCAGATGTTAAAAAAAATTCTCAGACTCTATTTCATATCTCTAAAAGAAATTAGGGTTGTCTTATTCAGCTAGAAATTGATCTCCCCCTCAAAAAAAAAAAAAAAAATGACAATTTGCATTACAATTTTGCTCTTCTTTGTAAATTTTTCTTTGAAAACCCTTGAAATCTCTGAGCCTGGCTAATGTGAAAATTCTAGTGCTAGAGGAGTTTGTCTTTAAAAGCAGAATGGAATCTTCTCTTCTCTCAGAATGATAACAGAAGGGGTGAGGGCACCTGTTGCAGAGTAATTGAAACATCCTATTCAGTTTTCTACCCTAATACGACATCCTGTGATTGTCATTTCTGATTTTAAGGAGGAGTTCGATTAATTTGTAAGTTGCTTAATCTTCTTTAACCAATATTTCAAAGATTTTGCAAGATTTTTTACTGTGCATGTGAACTTTATTGCTGCTATATAATTAAAAACGTATATATATATATATATATATATATATATATATATATATATATATATATATATATATATATATATATATACTGCCCTACCACCATGAAAAAAACCCTGAACATAGTTGCCGTAAGTAGACGAGTCTAAGTGAGGAGGGAAGTAGGCCTTAAAGCAGACCACAACATTTGGCTAACTAAGCGCACTTCATTAGGCAAGAAATTCTTTTCGCCTGTGTTTATACATATGTATTTATGTGACAAATAAAAATAAATTGTAGATAAATTTAGAAATTTCTTGTTATTTAAGCTTTTAAATAATGTCTTGCATTTGAAAACCTTTAGTGATATTCATTCAATTGCTTTTGTATTGATTTTTTTAAGACCTAAAGCTGCTGTAAATTAAATAAAAATCATTGGATAATAATAAAATATTTTGATATTCTCTTGAAGATTCTTGGGTTTTTAAAAGTGGAAGGCTTGCATTTTAAGCCTACCCCCCCACCACCATTTTACACTAGAATTTATTAGTTTTGAATAAGGTGTCTCAAATCTCTGTATCTCCATAACACAATACTCTGCCTTTCGATCAAAATCTTACGAGTGCATATATATTTTTTCCATCGAATGCAGAATTCTCCTCAGCGTCTCTCTTTTCCATTAATTTTTTTCATTAAGACTGGAAGCAATTTTCCAATAGGTGGAACACATTTTTCTTTTATATAAAAGTCCTGTATGGTTTGCCTTATGATACAATTATCGAAATCATCAATATTACAGTTTCGAAATGCTGGTCTTTTTCTGTTTTTATTGGAAGTGGATGATATACATGCTTCACTATCATTAAGCGATTTCACTTCCGATTTAATCTTTTTAATCGTCAAAGCTGAAATTCCCGTCGCTTCTGCAGTCCTCTTGATTACATTTGAAATCGGTATTTTTAGAGAGTTTGCATTTTTCTTCTGTTCGAAAAATACTGTAACACTCTGAACTATAGCGTGCACTTGAGAATGTAAAGTCTTCCCACTTTTAAATGTAGTCATTGTATAAAGCAAATCTTTAATATAATTAAAACAAATGACAGATTCATCTTCATAGCAGAGATCAAAGATTGCTGGAGCAAAACAAGAGATAGAATTGAGAAAAATATAAAAATATGAGCGTTAAGCATGGACAGAAGTACAAAGCAAGATGAGACTTCTAATCGGCGATTTTTCTAATTATAATGATACTTTTAACCAGTTCTTTTGGAGCCAAAAGAAATACTGCCTTTTCCTTGACCCCTAAAATGCAATAGAATATCCCGTTTTCTAGCTGACTGACCCCTACTTTTAGGGTTAGTAGGGTTTTTCTCCTGACGGTATGACAGTACTCTTTTAATTATATAGCAGCAATCAAGTTCACATAATATATAATATAAAATCAGGATAGACAAATTGAATATAAAGGATTATTAACAATGATAGTTCAATTCCTTAATTTTTTCCTCAAATGTATTGCTTACTTATCTATGAAATTTTATGTAAATGGAAATTATCTAAAAATCTATCTTTTCCATTAACTGGTCGCAGCGAAAAATCGCCAAATAATGTAGAATTCCGTCAAATTTCTTACAGCCTTCTTCATTGCCTTGGCGACTTTTCTCACGTTTGGTTCACATTGGTGCCTGGATAATGTAAAAGTACTAAAATTTTTTTAAGCTAAAGTAATTTTTTTTAGTTCACTACACCAGATAAATTCTCTTCTTAATTTTTTTTAAAAATTGTATAGTGTATTAAGAGTTATTGAAATGTGAGTAATTGAAAATATATGCTTAAAACACAAATCAATATTTTTTTTCATGTCCTCAATAACATCATTCCCTACATGGGGATGAGAAAACTTTGATAAAAGTGAAGAATAGTGTGCTACCTTGCTGTGTCTAGGATGCTAAGTGTCTATTGCTAAGTTGCCAATAATGATGGTGGACAAAACAAACAAATGATCCTGATAAAATGTTATGGTTACCACTTTCTGTTTTAAAATTATGATCTTTACTGCTAAATATTGTGACTTTTATTTTAATCTAAGATTTATTTAATTTGCATCTGAGATGTTTATTAAAAATTTTTAATCTTTGAATCATTATTGCTGCTGATACTAACAATTTATTTTTAAGAAATTTTTCAAACCAGCTGCATCAGTTTGTTGTGTAGAAAATAATATTTAGAGCATGCTTTCAGCATCTGAAGAAAGCACCCGGCAGAATTTTTTTTAACTTTGAAAAAACATCCTACGGCTTTGCTGGCTTTAAGGAGTGGGAACCTCGTAGCTTTGCTAGCATATTGAAGACTAGGATTGTGTGGATAAATATGTATTTCACTCGCTCTTCATCCATTCTGCAAGTTCAAAATACTGTCTTCCATTTCATTAACCCAGCATAAATTCTTGCACGTTTGTTGACATAACAAATTATCAAAGGAACGAAATGTTTGAAAAATTACGAGAGCTGTGAAGAATTCCATTGCAGTTGACTTCTAATGTAAGAATGCAGATAATTTATTAAAGCATATACTGACAGTTAAAAATTGCAAAATAATAAATATTTTCTGTCCATATTTACATAAAAATAAAACTGGAGTGTCTTATTAATTGTAAGAAAACTTTTAATTATAATAAAGAATAAAATTAAAATCTTTAATTGTTTTTCTTCATTACATTATAGTTTGACATTTTTCATAAAATAGTTTTAGTTCATGTACAACCCAACCATTTTAATAAGAAATAAACAAAACGACAATAGGATTGCTAGAAGAGCGTCTTGTTGGGCTGTCATATTGGTGAGAAACTAGGGAGGTGCACTATGCTTCACTTCAACCAAAACTCCATTATTGATCAGTATTTTCTTATTTAAAAATGTCAATTTTGTTTTTATTTTTCACAAGCAATTCATATTTAAAAGATTTTTAATTTCATTCACTTTCTTATTCGCAAAAGAATTGTATTCCCTAAGACACATTTTAAATATAAATATAGTGGTTTGCCACTTTAAAGCAAATTGTTTCCTGCATTAAAAAAAAGTATGAAATGTATAAGATTAAGCATGTTTATTTAATTTATTTTTCGTTTTTCAAAATTAAATGTGCAATATTAAGTTCTTTTTTCATGATCATAACAGCCCGTAGCAGATCTTGGCTGCCTCAACCACATGCACTTTCCAATGCTTTTGTGGGGACATCTTAATAAGCCAGTAACTACCACTAAACATTGGTGGCCATTTTTGTATAGTGGATAAGTTACTGGATTTCAAACCCGAGCATCGCAGGTTCGATCCTTGGGGGAATTCAACCTACGTATTGGCACAATTCCGCCTACACATACACCAAACTTTCTACCCCCCACAACTCCCTTCCATTTCTTTATCCTTGGTACACAGGTCTCTTTCCACATCATCTAACCATCTAGTTGGTCTACCTCTGTCCCAGGATCTCGTAGGATTTTTAAAAGTGGATATTTTGAGACACTTTTTCAGGGCTTCTCCAGATATGGCCAAGTCATATTAATCTATTGCTCCAAATAATCAGTTTTATGTAAGGCTGCCTAAAGAGTTTGTATAGTTAAAAATTAAATCTAGTTCACCAGCATCCTCTTTCTAGTACTGGGCCTAAGCAGACTAAGCCATCTGGGGGATGCGGCGGGTGCTATGTACCTAGGCCTCATGACTGAGGGGGCCCTCACCATGACTAAGGATTAAAATAGTGTTCTGAACAATAATAGCTTTTACACATACTGAAAGTATACAAGTTTGATTCCATGTGGCTGGCTGAGGGCCGACTGATTCCGTTATTAGGTAATTTTAGTGGTGACGCTTATAAAAGGTTGCGCAGGAGGGGGAGGGGCATTGATGTATGAATAGTGAAGTCTCCTTCAGACATGTTGAGACTGAACAGTGCAACTTCTGGGTCCTGAAACTGGGCTCAAATGGACTTGCTATTCATCAACTATGTACTTTTTCTGCTTCTTATGTCATATTTTTTATGCATCTATGTATGTTTATATTAAGTTGCTTTAACAAAAAGTAAAATTAAGATAAATTAACTGATTAATTCCTAGCAATGCACATTATATTACTGCTTCACCGGCCATAACCAGAATGAAAACAATTAAGGAAAATGTTTAACAGTTGGCAGATGTAATATATAAGAAGTTCATTGTATATATTATCTTCTGCAAGTATGCAAAATATTGTTAATATAAGGTAAGAAGGTTTACAGTCACTTAACTCATCTATTAGGTAATAGCTTATAGTATATAATTTTATAATTCATTCTATTAATTGTTTAATATTATAATTTAATATTAAATATAACTATGTCCATGCCAAGGAAATAATTCTCTAGGTGTAAAAAAATGATCAGAAAAGAAAAAAGAAGAAAATTTAAACTTCAAGAAGTCGCAAGTAGATTGGTTTTAATATCTATAAAGTTATTCTGGTAAAGAAATTGTTTCAACTTCAGAAATTATAAATAAAACTTTAACTGGGGAAGATAGTTTCGCACAAAGTACACAGTCTAGCCATAAAAATATTGAAGCGATTAAATTTGTTGAAGAATCGTGTGTTAATATAAATGTGACCAAATCGGAAAATAACAAATACGATCAAGAGAGGATAAATGATCCTGGTTTATGGCCAAGTATTATAACTGATAAATTTAGAATTTGTGTTAAAATGGGACCTGTACAACATAAAGGAGTTTTTGTTAAAAATGCTGAATGTAGATCATTTTCTACTACATATATTACTTTAAAAAAAAAAAGGCCAAATGGGGAAACTCAACTTTGCAGGTGGTCAATTTATTCAAATATGCAAAACTCCATATTTTGTTTTTGTTGTATACTGTTTTTCAAAAGATGAGGAAAGGACCAAGCTACATGATTAATAAGTGGCTATAATAACTGAAGAAAAGTATCAAACGTAATCCAAGTTTTCAACTATTGATAAAACAAATCAAGTTAATTTAAGTAAGGAAACGGTATGACTCAAATTACTATTTTAAAGAATTGTAGATGCAATTCTATTTTTAGAGTGTGATTATCTTCCACTTTGAGGAACCCATGAAATAATAGGCAACTCTAATAATGGAAATTTTTGAAGTTTAATTGAAATATTAAGTAAATATGATCCTGTGCTAATGGATCATATAAACAAAATAAAAAATTCTAAAATCATAATTGAACATCATTTAGTGCATAGGTCACGAACAAATTATTTCTACATTAGGAAAGAAAGTTTAACAAACACAATATAAATACAGCCATATATTGTAGTATCCAAATGGATTGCTTTTTTTAACATTTCCTATAAGGAACAAACTTCTATCATAATTAGATTATGTAGATTTGAAGAGAGAAGGTTAACTATAAATGAGTCATTTAGAAGGTTTATTGAAATAACTGATATGACTGGTGAAGGATTAGCAAAAACTCTATTAGAAAGATGAAGTGAACTTGATTTAGATATTATAAATTGTAGAGGATAAACATACGACATTGAAAGGGAAAACATGAAAGGGAATTATAATGGTATACAGTCTACAGTACTTTAGTCACTGATATAAAAGTTTTAGAAAAACATGAATTAGAGACGTGCTTCAAAAACTTTGTAAAGTTTTATAACAAAGATGTAGATAATAACCTTATCCAGGAAATTGGATTTGATTGATTGCTACAGGATTTGATTTTGAATGAAAGAGATGTAAATAACATACAAGATATACTGCAATACTTATTAAATAATAATTATAGAGTTATTTCTGAATGTATTACTGTTACAACTTTTCTTTATATTGCCAGTCATTATAGCAAGTGCTGAGCAGAGCACACTTTCAACAAATTAAAATTTTTGAATATTCGGTCCAGCATGTGTTAGGAACTCTTAAATTCACTTGCTATATTAAGCATCGTAAAAGAAATTGAAAAAAATTGTAATTTTTCTGATGTGTTAGAAAAAATAAAATCATGCATTGATGATATGTGTTTGTGTTTACTTTTTACTTCACAAAAAAATTAGGACCCCAAATGGTTTCTTGCACCTGGGGCCCCTTCACAGAAAAGGCTGGCTCTGGGCGAAAGACAGTTCTAAGGATCTTTCTCTCGAACATGTTTGCAGGATGCTGAGTCCCCAAGTTTCATTTACATAGAGCATAACAGGCATAATAAGATAAATTCTTAGTTTAGTTTTTAAGGATCTGACCAACTTAGATCTTAGTTGTAGTTTTTCAGATTAAAGAAACATTTATTAGCCATTTTTATACTATTGACAATTTCTGCTCTGAGTTTTTTAGTGTCAATCATTGTGCTAAAGTATTTGAACTCATTGACTTTTTCGAAAGTATGACCATTAATACACGAAGGAATACTGTGATTTATATTTGAATAGCAAGAAAAAGGAATTCCATAAATTTGGTTTTATCTTTGTTAATGGTAAGGCCCATATTTGCAGCAGAAGTTTCTATACCTTAGAAGGCCTTTCTCACTACACTTTTTGACCTTATAACAATATCTATACCATCTGCATAGGCCATCAGTTGAATACATCTATTCTACAGACTGCTCTTTTGGTCTAACCCAATATCTTGGATACATTTCTCCAAAATATTGTTATAAAGGAGAAGCAAATGAATCCCCTTGATGTAGACCTCTCTCTGTTGTAAAGGGCTCAGATAAAAGGTTTTCTATTTTAACCCTGTATCTTATATTATTAAGTATAGCCTTACTAAATTAATAAGTTTTCTAGGGATTCCAAACTTTTCCATGACTTCAAATATCTTGTCTCTTTTTATATTGATGTAAGCAGGCTTAAAGTCTGTAAATAAATGAAAAGGTATGTTATTTATTATTATTATTAGTGCAAAATTTGTCTGATAGTGTGTGTTTTAATTTAGTCTACAGTAGATTGTTTAGATCTAAATCCACACAGATAGTCCCCAATCACTTTGTCAGTATGAGGTAGTAGTCTTGCCAAAAGCAAGTAGGAGAAAAATTTGCATGTGTTATTGAGGAGTGTTTTTCCACCTTGTTGAGGTTCTTGAACTGGTAACTTTATGTATAATTAATTTTTTTGAATTTCCTAGTCAAGGAAATAAAAAAAAAAAATTCTTTTACAAATTCAGGAAAACAATTTTAATAGCTCTTAAATTTATGAAAATTTTATTTCAAAAAAGTTTGACAAAATTTCTATAATTTCACATCTGAAAGGACAAATTTCCTAATTTTGATTCAAAACTTTATAAAATATTACCAATAATGATGTATTAAATATTGTTTTTTATTTAGAAAAAAGTATGTTTATTTACAGAAGCTGTCTAATAATGTCTATATATATATAATATAAGAATGCTATATATATATATATATATATATATAAGAATGCTATTCTATGAATTGTAAAAATTTGTTTTTTATTTCAGTTGAATATATCACATTTTATTTCATTCCGAATTGTACTGATGTTAATATTATTTAATGATCATCACATTTCTCTTACATATGGTGATAACAAAATGTGAAAATGATAGGGAAAAAACATAGACAAAAATTGATAATCTTATAATTTTAAAATTATTCTGCTGAAACAGATTATATAATTCAACTACCATCTATATGATGAATTAAAATACATTGAGAAGGAGAACCTAAATAATCAGTATCAATAGAAATAAATAAATAAAGAGGAAAGAAGGAACTTTTTTAAAAAATAAGATTTACTTTCTTTATATCTTATGCTTGAAAGTACTTAAAAAATACAGTTTATGGTAATCATAATAAAATATAAAAGAAAAAGTTTTTGATTTAATTTAGTTTTCTTTTATTGATAAATACCCCATAGAGATCATAATCGCAAGGGATTGTGAATTCCTTTCACTCTCACCTTAGAGCAATATATCTCAGAGCATCTGAGTCCGACTTCTGTCAAATGAGGCATTTCGGGGCAAGTCCTAGCTCATTTTGCTAAATAAATTTCTTTTTAAATGGTTTGATTTAAAGAAAATAAAAATAAATTTTAAAATGTTTTTGTTATGCAAGCACCATAAATCATTTTGCATCGATTTCCAAAGAAAAGGTATATTAAAATATTCCCTCTCTGCCTAAAAATCAATTTATTTTTATATTTATGGTTTAAATGATATTTCGAGCTTGAAAAACAGGGACTAATGCAGCATGAATATTTCAAACTCTCCATATAGATTAGATAAAGAAATAAGTATAGTAATAGTTTTAACTTTGAATCTGAATAAGATAAAATGAATTTAACTTTTGCAAGTAATTTAGATTCCTTATCATCTGTAACATATCTATCTCAAAAGGATTCCTTCTCCCATTCATTAAGAATTTGTGCTTCAAACCATAAAATAACAAACATCATTGAGCGATTTATTTCGTATTCTTCGTAATTATCTCCTTGAATTACCATTTGATGGTAGAACCTTATTACAAACAACAAGAAAACTGAGTTTGTAAAGTTTAATTCAGGAGAATTCAGCTACTATGGCATTGCAAAATGCTGATTTGAATGTTTTCTGCCTGAAAATCAAATTCAATCAAGAATTAATAATGATGGACTGCCCCATTATAAAAGTTTTAAAACGCAGTTCTAACCAATTTTAAGTCTTATAGTTTCAAAATTTAAGCTATCACCTTTTATGATTGCTTGCTTCTGTAGGATGACAAAACCAGATTTCTTAGAAAAATTCCTTGAAAATTTTATTTTGGAAACAAATTTACTGGGAGTGGGTTTATTCAGAATAATCTGCTCTTTAAATTTATGCTTCATTAATGCATTTAAGACTTTAAAGACATTTAATGCATTAAGACATTTAAGACTTTGGTCATTACTTTCTGATAAAAGCTATTTAATTGTTTATATAATCACATTAAAAGTATTGTATATTGCAAGAAAAAAATGTTTATTAAATATCAAATATTAATTAGAAAATAAAAAATAGCCTCTCTCCTAAGGATTTTTTTAACTGCAGAAAAAATCTATCCTCTTTGATATCCTCAGAAGAAAGTCAAAAATCTATGTTTGGTAAGTACAATTAAGTATTATTCATATTTAAAGCTATGCATTGAATTTAATCAAATATAACCTTCGCTTTTTATTTACAGGTAATATTTTCAATTACAATTGTGCAGTCAATAGTAGATATATTGCCAACTGTCACAATATAATAGTATTAAAATTTGAATATTACTAAAACTTAAAAGTAACTTTCTTAGAGAAAGAACATAATCGGAACTTCAAATTTCTGGCTACTGTCTGAGCTCCTGCCCGACTACCCTGTGGTACCTTAACTGCCTGCCTCCTCTTCCTGCCAGACTGTTGTGTGGTGACTTGCCTCCTGCCAGACTATTGCTTGGTATCTGGAATCTCTTGCCCGACTCTTGTGAAAAGTGGTGATTTTTTTTTTTTTTAGATCTTTGTTTCATATTCTTTTCTAGAAATTTTATTTGAATTGGAAAAAAAATACTCTTTGGTTTTTTTAAAGCTACTTTATCAACTTAACCTTAAAAAGTATTATATAGTCATCTGCAACAGTAATTATCAACTAAAATGTTCTTCTTTAAGTAAAGAGCCTATTTATTATATTGTTTATTAAAAAAAATTTAATGGCATAATGATAAAAATCCATAATTCTAATATATTTTTTGTATGACTATATTTTAAAGTGAAAAAAAAACACCCTTTAATAACCTAAAAGAATCATTTGCTTGCTTTTTATAATCCTTGATTACTGCTACTGTATGCAGAGACAGATATACAATGTTTGCTCCATATTAAATCAGTTTTGTTTAAAATATTAAATTTCGGAGACTGATGAATATTACATACATAAAATAGTCGTTGTGTTTGTTTCAAAGTTATATCATTTTTTTTCTCTTGATTAATTATAAATTTATCAAGTGTCTTGAGAATATATATATATATATATATATATATATATATATATATATATATATATATAAATGAA
>JAPMOQ010021776.1:1787810-1811694 GCA_026543055.1 Argiope trifasciata | reverse complement strand
GAAATCTTTGCAGGCTAAAACTCTGTCAGCTAATATATATTGTTAAAGACGAGCCTGCAAAACATCTGTTCATTACCAGCTGGTCTTTCTTCACCAATTGAAAATGATAGTGAGCTGATAGAACTAAACATGCATCTTAGAGGAGAGAAAAATTTGACTGCAACTTTGGTAAGAGATACATATATCATCTTTAAGATGTTTTAATGTTTGTTTCATTAAAATGCTATACTTGGAAAAACTCATTTGATCAAACATCCCTTATTTACTATAACTAAAATTGCATCCTTTCATTTCCAGACTGGACCATTCTTGAATACTGTAAATAAATTTAAAAAATAGTTAAAATACGTATTCTTTTGTTTCCTCTCAGGCTTGTTGCCTTTATACCACTTGTATAGGGAAAACTATTAGTGCTCTCCTACTTATGTATGAAAGTGGTCTGTCAAAGTGTAGCAGTGCAGCATAGTTCCTTAGGAAGGAAAAGAAAAAATTTGAAGTTGTTTAAGCAATATACCATGCAATTCCTATGAAGTTTTTTTGAATGATGTAATATATAAATTTTATTTTAAGTACAATATGAATAGCAATATATTAAAGGATGTATTTTCCAACAGTTTACATCGGTATTATCTTTATTTTAATATACAGATCAAACAGGCTTACTTTTCATGATGATTGGGTTTTTTTTAAAAGTGATAATTAAATTTTTATATAATTCATTGATAAGTATTGCACAATCATTCTTTGGAATCATTAATACAATTTGAAAATGCCAAAAATTACAATAATTATTCTTATTTCAAAAAAGTACAGTTCTATTCTTTAGTTATGATGAAGAAATTTTACGGTACCAATATCAAAATCATGACAATACAGAAATGGTTCATTACATTGAAGATGCTAGGATGCTTTGTTTATTCTCTATTTGTAACACAGTGAAAAGAGGATTGAATTGTTTTAGTTTGAAACACTGTCCTATTTTAAATAGTATGTGCACATAAAAATGTTTTTAAAATAATATATGTAGTTTGGATAGGTTTGTAATACACAAAACTCATTAGTTAAAATATCTGAAAGCGCTCGGATGAAAAAGAGCATTCATAATTTTAAAAAGATAGCCTCCTGGATAGCCATAGCAAATTATGAGAAATAAAATAATTCTTTTACTCAAATTATTAAAAATGAAAATGAAATCTCATGCAAGATATATGTATGAATTTAAAAATGAATTGGTATAATATTCCCTCACAAAGAAAATTTACCACAAGCTCAGTGACCGAATGGTCAAAGCACGCAATCCAAACCCAGAGTTTGTGGGTTCAATGCTCGCCATGACTGTTTTATCCAAAATATGGATTTTTATTTTGTTTCCTTATATTTCCTTAGTTATTGTTTCATTATATTTCCTTAGTTATTGTTTCCTTATATTTCCTTAGTTATTGTTTCCTTATATTTCCTTAGTTATTGTTTCCTTATGTTCTCTAACAATCTAGACCTTTCTTTATTATGTAAATAAGTTGTTTCTAGAATACTCTTCAACTTCTCCACCTTGTAAAGTTGCAAGGCGTTATTTTCTTCAGTAAACTTGTTTGTTAGTTTAAAGCTGATGTATTTATTTAAATCTTTGTGACAATATATTTATGTATTATTTTGCAGTTACGTTTATTTCTTGTCCCTTTTTACTGCTGTGGCAACCTTAAAATATCTGGATACCCAAAGGGAAGAGTTTGCTGAGAAATTTGGTTGCATTTTATAAGTTTGTAATAATGATATTCTTCTTTATAAATATAAGAATAAAATAATTCAAAAAACAAACCAACATTTTTCACTTGCCCATTTTACAGCCACAGAGGTCTGATTATCACAGTGGAGAAAATAGATTCTTATCAATCTGGTTACCTTTCTAACTGACCACTTCCCTTCTCCCCCCCCCTTTTTTTTCATTACTGTTCATTTTAGTATTCTGAGAGGAACACTTTTCCATGATTCTAGTGCATTAAGGAGAGAGATGAGGATGTGCAGATTTCTGGAACTTAACTTGATTGTTTAAATTTAATATCCCCTCTTTTCCTCTTTCCCCTTATCCCTATTTTATCGAACATAACCTATCCCAATGCATGCGCAAAAGAGTGGAAGATTTTAGAATCTGTTGACAAACAATAACAATATATAGTTTAAAACTTAACTCTGAACTGAATTCATTTTTGAAGAACTACCAAATTTGAGAAGAGGAAAAGCATTCTTTATTAGAGGTCTTAATTTTTCATTCTAAAAGCATTAAGATTTTTTTACAATTAAATTGATATTATCTTTCTTTATTTCAACAGTTTTACAAAAGAAACTCTATATTACAAATATTTTCATAAAAAATATCATATAAAAATGAAAAAACACATACACATTAAGAGCTTTAAATGCATTAAAACATGCTACATACCTTTTTTTCTGCAGAATTTAAAAGTAATGAAAATTTAATTGCTGAAACTCACAATTTTTATCTTTGTTCTTTCATAGAGGACCATTCTGAGACAAAATATGAAAAGACAGTTTTAAATTTCTTGTTTTGGAGTCCAACACAGCAACTTAAAGCAACATAATTGCTTTTGTGTATTTGCTCTTGGTCAGATTATTTTTTTATAAGCATTGGCCAAAAAAGACAAAAATTTATGTGTTTTTATTTGGCTATGTATTACATTTTTTATCCATGCACTGAACATTTTAAGCGCAAAAAATTTATTGACTATAGCACGATGGTACAATATTTTTATATGTATGCTATTTTCTATGCTTTTTTTTAGCAAATGAAATAATCATCTTAATAGCACTACACACGTGATTCTTTAAATTTATACATCATAAACAGTACGTTATTTCCTGAATGTGTTCTATTTACAAGATATTATAATTACAAACAATCATTAAAAATTTAATAATTTTTTTATTTATAAAAATGAATAAGAATCTTTTGTATTGACAATAGATCAGGCATATTTGGTGAGATAATTCTGATAAGACTCATAAAAGGCACTAAAAGCCTTACTTCAGGTTGAAGACTTGGAAATGGTAAAGTAGTTACATTAAATGCTCGTTCATGGGTGCAAGATTTGACTCAGATGAACAATAAATCTTTCATTTTTTTTTGTAATGTTTCCCATGAAAGTATGAAAACTTCTACTAGGATTTAGTCCAAGTAATTTGACCACAGAATCATCAATAGTCTTTTCTTATGGAGGAAAAGGAATCAGAAAATATTTGATTAAATTTGCTATATAATTATAACAAATTTATTCAAATATTATAGTTTTTATTTGTATAGTTATAGTTGGTTAATTACAGATATATTTTTTGGTGTCATTTATTTTTCCAGTTCTTCAATAAGAACAAAAAATTTTAGATGTGAACTCTGCTTCACATTTATAGAACTCCAAATGTAAATTGTTTTAGAAAAGATAAAAGTTTGACTGTAGCTTTGGTCAGAGAAAGTAACATATATCATATTTAAGATTTTTTTAATGTTTATTTTATTTGAAGCACTATACTTGGAAAAACTCATTTAATCAAACATCCATCAGTTATATTAAATAGAATTACTTCCGTTTGACTCCAGACTGGACCATTATTGCCTTTGTGTACCTCATATTTACAAAATTTTCCTATAAAATAACAAAACCTTGAATAAATTAATTTTAAAAATAAAAATATTTTCTGTTTCCTTTCAGGCTTGTTACCTTTATGCTACTTCCATAGGAACAACTATTGCTACTTTCTTACTTAACATACATAATAATGTGATGAGTCAAAGTGTAGCAGTACAATATAGTTGCTTAGGAAAGAAATGGGAAAAAGTGTTTTGAAGTTGTTGACAAAATATACAGTGTAATTTTTGGTAAGTTTTTTAAAGTAATGTAGTGTATGTGTATATATATATATATTAAAATCTTATTTAAACTTAATTTCCTAATTATTAGCTTAATTTAGCCCATATTCATACCTTTTTCTAAAATGTTCTCTTATTTCTCAATCGAATTCCACCATTTTTTATTTAATTAATTCAACATCCATTTTAAAATTGCTGAAGTCAACAAGTTCCCACATTCTGAATGAAGGGATAAAAATTTTTCAATCTAAGCAAATTCTTTTTAAAAGATCCCTATAACTCCCTTACCTAAATCGACACGTGTAATGGAAATCCCTATCAAAATCTCCCTGTATATAATCACATGGATACTGTTAAATTTTTGAGTGTGATAAATTTTTTAAAAATTTTATGCATAAATTCACAAAGTGTTTTATTTTATATATGCCTTAATGTTTTTAATACCTGGAAAAATGACTTATCCAGATGAAACAAATGTATCTAACACTCAGGATCTAAGTTCAGAAAATAAAATTAATAATGATAAAGAAGAAAACGAATAAACAACCCAAGAACCATGTGTAATCCCTTTTAATTCCGAAAAAGGAATTATGGTTGGAATATTTCAATAAAATTTGTATAGAGAATAACAAAACTAATTTTTGGAAAGTTAAAAATATTGTCAAATGTCTTAAAAGGTCAGCTTTATTATATAAATTGTTGTGTGGTAGGTGGTGTTGGCTCGGAACCTTTTGATTAAAAGTCTTGTAGCATAGCCACTAGACAAAAGCAATTGCTCATGTCCCCTAGATACTATTTGGCTTATGAACTTATCTCCACAATTGTTTAAATATCGATAATTTCGATGATCTATGTTGTGTATTTACTGAACTATTTATTCAGCCCCAATGTTGTTAATTTTTCTGACTTTTCACAACTTAAATTTGACAAAAAATTATAAGTTAATTGATTATTTTGATAACAAATTAAATTGAGGAAGGCAGACAGTAATCAGCAATTGATTTTGGAAGGTCTTACTGATGGACTGTCAACTCAATTAAAACAATTGAGGGGCATAGAAGCCCCTGTTACACCTACAGAACAATAATGACTAAACTTTAAAAAATTCAAAAACCGTCCTAACCTAACTTAGTCAGGAGTAATGATCCTGTCGGTATTGCTGCGTTCAGTGGGGGAGGGTGGTCGACTGTATACAAGAAGTCAGGAGTAATGAAACCTGAATCAGAGCAAGGCACCTACATCTTTTATACCTAGGCTTAATTTTAATTATAGATTTTGAAATTCCTTTACACCTCAAGCTTAAATAATTTTAGACGAAACTTTTCAAATTTAGTGAGGTCATGTCAATAATTTTAACAACTAAAGTCATAATTTGCATCCCCAACAGAGATTATCCTCTTGCTGAATTTGTTCTCAAAAAGGTTTCCAAATGTCTATCATTGGACACAAGTATGCCCTTTTTGACAACCCCAATGTGTGACTAATGTTCCAATAACAGCTAATTTGACTTTACTGTATACTGAAGTCCCTCTTGGCTATTTTCAAAATTCTAAAATGAGACAAAATCCTTATAATGCCTCTGGTCCAGTGCAGTCATAATTATTAGTGTTTAGTAACATCTCAACTTTACCAAGTTAAGCTAACTTGAACAATGTATATAACCCTCATATCTATGCAAATATTATTATTGATACAAGATCCACTCTTATTTTATATAGCTTTTGATATGAAAAAAATTAACTTAAGATAAAATGTTGATACGATTAGAGTGAAACAAGCTCATGAGGCATTCTAATTATCCCAAATTTGTGGCATTTGTTTAAAAGTTGATCAAATAAATATAACAATCAATTTATATGTTATAGATAATTCTTCACCATATATGATCTTAGGGCTCCAGATTGTAGTTTATATAAATTATAGATTATAATAAACATGAAATACTTCAAAATGTGAAAAATTATTACAAATCTGCATACCAATAATAATTGTCTTTACATGTTGTTGAAAACAACAACACTGGAGATAATAAGGTCAAGGTAGTTAATTCCTTAGGTGAAATTTTTCTACCTCTGACTGTAAACAAACTATCTGAATCTCTGTTATTGCTTGTGTCAGAATATTCTCATATGTGTGCGAAAAATAAATGATGTTGATAAAATATGAATGGAACTCCTTTGAATAAATTTTACATCTGATTTACCTGTTTCACAATGGACTTATAGAACTGCTGCTACTAATGAAATTGAAATAAATTAGCAAATAAAAAAATCGTTAGCTGCGGATTTAATATAAGAATCTACTAACAATTATTCCTCCCCTATAATGCAAGCATCAAAAGATGAAAATAGGAAAAATTGACTTTGCATTGCTTATCATAAAAAATTTTTCTCTTTGTAAATCTGAGATAGCCTCTACTTTGAATAGATACTTTATTCGATAAATTAAGTACCAAAATTTTTCAGCTTAGGATCATGCATCTTGATATTGGCCCTTGCATGAACAAGATAAACATAAATTGGCGTTTTTATCTACGGAAGATTTATATGAATTGCAAGTCCTGCTTTTGGGCTTTAAAAATGTGCCTCCAATATTCAATAGAACTATTCGTGGAATTTTAAATAAATTTTCAAATATTGCATGTCATCGTTTCAATAACATATAATATTTTTCTATCTCATGAGAGGGGCATTTTGATAATTTAAAACAGATTTTTCAAATGTGTGAAAAAGAAAACATTAAAATTTTCTAAATGTGTATTTACTGAAGATAAAATTAATTTTTTAGGGTATGATATCAAAGAAAGGTGCTTTTCTCCTGATAATCATAATATTGAAAGTATAAAAAAATTACAGCCTTCAAATAGTGTTAAACAACTTCAGTTCCCTTTCTTCTGTAAAGCTTTATAATAAGTTTATTAATTATTTTGCTAAAATTCGAAACCCCTTAAATAATCTTCTTTAAAAAGATACACCATTGCAATGGACAGAATATTGTTAAAAAGCTTTTGAAATAGTAAAAAATAAATTAATTTACTAAACCAGTGCTTACAACTATATAACCCTAATTTGCCCCTTTATCTTTTTTGTGATGCATCTCGGATAATTGGAGCTGTTCTAAAACAGCCTGACTCTTCTGATAAATTACATCCTGAATCTTATCATCCCAGAACTGTATGTCCCTATGAAAAAAATTATTGTATATCTGAATCGACATATTTTAAAATAGTAGATGCCTTTGATAAATTTTATTATTTACGTTGGAAATATTCATACTGATTATGTTGCTCCTGTTTGACTTAAAAATTTAAAGGGAACAACTAATGCTGCAATTATGTTATCAAGGCATCCTACTGTTCAATACATCCAGCATTCTATGCGTTTATTGGAGTTAGATGAGATAAAATACTATCAAAATTTAGATTATAAGTTTAAAATATTAATAATGTAGTTAAAAAGATAAATGCGTTTAAAATAGTTTTACCTCTTTCTCTTTGAGAAATGTTTTGAAAAATGCTCATGAGGAATTTGGTTATCCAGGCACTCAAAAAAGTGATTAATTTAATTACTCCGGAATATTATTGGTCCCATACTACCCAAAATGTTGAACTTGTTAACATTGTGGTGTTTGTCAGATAAATGATGATATTGTGATGTTTGAACATTGATTTTGTTAAACATTGTGATGTTTGTCAGTTAAATAAAAAGATGTGGCTCTTTACTGGCTGTGCCCAACACAGATCTCTCTTTTGAACGGCTTTCTGTCATACTATTGGTAGATTTGATTACAGTTCAGGTAAAAAGTTTCTTCATCTAGTAATTGTTCATGCATTTAGATATGTTTGGGTTTTTCTTTCCAAAAAGAAAAATCCTGAAACATATTAAGATATATTAAAGCAGGTTTTCCAAATTCATGTACTCTCCAAATTATTAGCTTATAGAAATGGTGCTGTTACCTTATCTAAATTCAAACAAATCCTCGAAAATTAAAGTGGCAAGCATTTGTTAATCTCTTCACATCATCTACAAATTAATGATAAATCAATAGCAACTAAATTAAGTGCAAGGTCAATTTTTCTTCAACTGAAATTCTTTAAACTAGAATTACAGTGACTAAGATAATCAATGAATTTATTTAACACCCCATTCTATTAAAAATTTCCTTCTGGATATTTGTCATCTGCATATCCTCCTCCCTTAACTCAAAATCAATTCTATCCTGTAGAAAAACCTAGAAAATTAGCAAAGATAATACCGTAAAATATCGTGATAAAAATAAATTATACTGAATTCATAAATTCTCCATTTGAACCTAGTGTCTTAATTATTCTTTTAATTAAAATCATTCCTTGACCAGAATTATTAGAAATGGACAGTTGGCAAAATTATTAGAAATGAAATCTCATTCAAGATATATTTAATTTTTTTTTAAAAAGTAGGAACTGACACAATGTATTCTAGTATTTTGGCACTTATGTTTGTTTCTTGTCTCTTTTTACAGCTGCAGCAGCCTTAAAACATCCTGACATGCAAAGGGTGGAGCTTGCAGAGAAATTTGGGGTCATATGGACATTAGCTTGTGATTGGTACTAAACAACCTTGAATATAAATTGTATAAATTAATTCATATTTTTTAATAATCAAATGGTAAAATTAAATGTTTCTTTAAAAGATAATGGTTTCAAAGTCTGTTTTCTTTCTCTGCAGAAGAAATATATTTTTAAGAGTGTTAATTCCTGATCTCTACTCATTTGATCAGTCTTTTCAATTTTTCATTCACATTATTTATAATAAGAATATGTTTTTGAATTCAAATCTCTGTTTAATGTAGAATCAATATTTATTTTTCAGAGAAATTAGTTCATCTTTTCCTGGTAAAAATTGGA
Source organism: Argiope trifasciata (assembly GCA_026543055.1). Classification (NCBI taxonomy): domain Eukaryota; kingdom Metazoa; phylum Arthropoda; class Arachnida; order Araneae; family Araneidae; genus Argiope; species Argiope trifasciata. The sequence continues at coordinate 1,802,932 of JAPMOQ010021776.1, read as the reverse complement.
GGGTTTGATTCGAAACAGGAGGTAGCTCCAATTATTAAAATTTGCAGATTTATATAATCATTTGGCTAGCGTAAAATTTATTTTCAGTTTTAATGTATCGGATCAACGTTACCGGCAGACTTCCTGACATGCGCAAAACGCTTGAAAATGAGACACAAATCGGTTGTTTGGTACATGACACGTAACTATGATTTGACTCCATTGATAACTGCAAGATATCCAATGTAAGGGTTCAATAGGAAGAGCTATTACAAGAATTAAAATGTTTGCAGACAAATATGATATGTTATAATAGTTTGCAAAGGACTCTCGCTTATAGATGCGTATATAATGTTAATTCAGTATGTTCTTATTACTTGTATGTTGTGTAACTTTTAAAGACCATTAATTAACATCAAATAAGTTTTGTATTTGATTTTTAGTTGGTGGCATTAAAATAAAATGCATCATGTTTTACTTTTTTATTATGAATTTTCTTTATGTTTTAGTAATTCATATGATTCAGTTATTGCTGGGTAATCTTGTCTAATAACAGTTATCTGTTTATTCTCATTAGCGTTTTTTTCTGATTATTATCATTTTTCTCTCGTATTTAAACTGAAATTGATTGTTATAAACCAATGTGCACCTCAGTGATTTTTGTTTTAAGAAATACAGGTATTTTCATTGAAAATCCATTTCCATATCAGCATTTAGTATATATTTTTATATTTCCAATTTCATGGAAACATAGATGCTCCACTCTTTTTCTTATATTTCTTTAATATATCAATTTTGAATCATAAAATTCTGCAAAAACATAAAAGGGTTTTTTCCAACTCCTCTTTATGTCCTATTTAATTTCTATTTATATATATATATTTATCATGACCTTATTCGTGTTTATTAAATTTACTGTATTGTATGTTTTTGTTTTATTTTGTGATATTCATTCAATGTAACTTGCATTTTAAAAACATTCTGTTTTAAAAATACAGTTCTCGACATTGGGTTTTTATTAGGGATAAAAAAAAAACTGTTTAGTACTTAGAATGTTTCTATTAAATAAAATTGATTTCATTAATTACTTTGACATTCTTGCCATGCTCTGTTTATATTCATTCTAAATGTCCAGAATAATAAATAATTTTTGAGTTATTTTTAATTGGTAATTACATTAAGGTATCCATTTTATCATATTTTTTTGAGAAATTATCGTATGTATTTTATCTATATTTTTTGTAATGTATAAATAAAAATTATAAAGGTATAAGTTTGCTTGTTTGCGTTTAATGATTTCTACAAATAAAAATGAAATAACTGATTCATAAGTTGCATAAATTTAAAAAATAGCATCTATACCTTTTATATTGCATAATTTGATATTGCAACCATAATTTATTCAATATATACAAATTTGAGTTTCATGTTCTTTCCTCTGAGCAAATAGAAAACTTCAAAGTCTCAATATTAATTAAAATAATTGCATAAAAAATGTAATAATTTTATTAGTGTAAGCTTAAAAACGCTAACTTATTTAAGAGTAATAATTATTTAAAAGAAATTATATTAATAAAATTCAACATTCAATGACATTTAAATAATATGCAAAATAGAACATATGTAATTTTTCAAAAACACTGCCATAGCCATTTGTCTAAATGTATCATTTGAACCAAAAAAAAAGGATACAGGAAAGGAAAGAATAAAACTGTATCAAACTAATTAAAAAGCGATATTAGTATTACGATTAATTATTCAAAAGTAATAATTACATTGAAAATACTAATTAAAGTTTTAATATTAGAAGTAAAATTGCATTTCTACGAAAATTTGGAGAAAATAATTCAATATATTAATATCTTTTTTTCAAAAAATCGAATGATTTTAATAATAATTATTCGTCTAGTGTAACATTCAATTTCATTGCTTTCAGCAACGTTATCGGCACACATCCCGACATTCGCAGAACGGTTGAAAATTGAACAAAAGCGATTTGCTTTTTACGTGATCGTGAATTGACCCCATTGTATGGAATATAGCAACAAACAAGTAATTTTATATTCATTTAAAGAGGTTTTGTGCAATATAGATTGGAATGCATTAACTGTAAAATTTATAAATATAAGCATAAATCGACCCTACTTGTGCCATATAGCCGATAATTTTTTTATTGTTTAGGTGGTAATTGTGTTTTTAAAAAAAAAAAACGCTGAAGAGGTAAATGATCGCTCTGTTGATACTGTATTTAGTTCTTTGTAACTTTTATGCTCGATTCAATAAAATGCTTTTCTATTTAAAATTTGCTGTCTATCAAAAACTTTTTGATTCATTTCTTGCTTCACATGTGTATATGTATGTGTGAGAGGGAAATGAAGAAGTGGAGAAACATGCTATATAAAGTCAGAGACTTCACTTTAAATTCTAGGAATTGGAAAAAAAATTAATTTCGAATCCATGGAGGCATTGATTCACAATATGGATTACAAAAGAGCAATTCTTGAAAACCCAACAAAAATTACAAGAGATACCAAAGGAAATAAAGTGTTTAGTTAAAAGAAACTTAAGATTTACAAGATGGTCTACAGCAACAGAATAACAGAAGATTACACTTCCATATGGATATTAAAAACAAAGTAGATTGTTTATTTTGTTTCATATGGTATTCATGTGATTACTAATATTATTTTTCGAAAAAAAAAATTGCTCATGATTATGAAGTTTATTCATGCTCATGAAGGAAAAAAAATATTGAAACATTGTTACATATAATTTCTATTTTTTACTGAAAAATAAGAAAATTAATACAGTAATATGTTATCCATGGTGTTTTTTTTTTTTTTTTTTTTTTTGCATTCATTTGTTTTTGTTACAGCATTATCTTTAAATATTTTACGGTTTATAATATGAGGCAAGGATTTTCATTTCCTTCATGTTCATTCTTTGAATCCTTTTGGGCACTTCTTTCTGTTCCGAAGTAAGTCTGTGACTAAATTTACAACGTTAGTTCTTGTTTATTCGCTGATGCTTGTAAACATTTCTCCTTTTAGAGTCCACGATAATGTTGTATGGTTAGACTTCAAGAAATCTAAAATATTCTTTACAATGGTTGAATGCCAAACCATTACTGCCTTTAAAATTTTTGTCGAAATGATATCTACTTCCGATTTTTTTCAATGATTTCTAATTCTTGACTTTCTGTTGTTTTTGATGTTTCCTGGTAATGATGTACTTTCACAAATTTTTGAAGAATTTATTGGTTTAACTTCTCATTTTCTTGGCATATCATTCCTGCGAAGAATATTTTGCATTTTAGTATCTAAATCAGATAAATGATCTACAAATTCTACCCGATTTTCGGTATTAAGACCATTTTCTTAGTGTACTCCATTGATGAAAGAACTAGTCACAGATATGGCAGCTGGTAAAAGAGATAAAAATCCTTCACAATGTTTAATTAGAAATTGCCTCTTCTTCTATTGCCATAATAGCACACAAATATTGAAAAATATTGTATGACATTGATCAGTATTCTCAATATAGTGCAACAGACTGTGCTACCTGGAAGGAATATCTTCATATCCAAAAGTTTTCTTAAATTTGTCTTATAAGGAGTTAGTTTATTCCTTTATTTCAAAGTGAGAGGTACATTTCCTCGATGTACATTAAGTGCACGTTCACAGAGCTTTGACAACATTGTTCGGACAAATTTTGAAAACTGAACTCTTCAATTTAATTTTACAAATAGCTTTCAAACTGTTGTAGCGTACACATGTTAACGATTAATTTGATTTAAAAAAATGCTCAGCAAGTGTGTGTGGGGTTTATATACTTTTCAGATATTTGGCAAACCCTTTGGCCTTGTAGACGGAACCATAATGGAAACTTTTTCCGTGCGTGCAATGGCACAGCAAATAAAAACTCGGTAAATCTTTTATTTTTGGACATTCAAGATTTAGTAATTCGCTATGGGTCAAACATTCTTAGAACTTTTTTTCATGTCCTTTTAAGTAAATACAGGAAAATGTTTCGAATATGATTGTCGACACATGACGAAAGATATCATGAGGTAATTCATGATCGTTCCATTCGATCTGATGAAGGAATTAAATTTTCAAACTTTCAAAAGAATGAAGCGATTTAAGACATCATCCACAAAAAGTATCATCATACACTGCCATCTCTTTGACAATAAAATATCCAGGAGTGAGTTGAAATCCTTCAAAATCTAAGATTGCTGATGTCATGGTGTTTCGGTAACTAACGAGGTTGATATAGATAACATTTATCTCCCAGAAAAAGTCCAGTGCGCAGGCGCAATGAGGCATCTGTTTGAAGTGTCAGATCAACACGTAGATAACAAAATGCTTTTGAGGGAGCATTTTTGTATACTTCTCGAAAAAATTTCACATTGGGTAAAGCTGGCAACTTAAATACATGCATGATTTGAGAACGATCGCTGGAATTTTTAAATAGAAACATGTAATGCACATTCAGTGAAATATCTCGTATTTCTTTATCTCAGTGAAATATATTTTGAACTATAAAAATGATAGTTAAATTACAGTGATGACTTTCTTTAGTGAAAAGATTTCTATTCACAGGAAGTGTTTGTAAGAGTGAAGTAATTGCTTATTTTGTGGTATCAGTGATTTTTTGACTTCAGTGACTTCTTGCTTGACATAGTAGTATCCGATTGAGATAATTTTTAATTGAACAGGAAATGAACTTCTATTAGCATTTGCTTAGCAGGCGCCGTCTGTTTGCAGAATATGGAACTAAAGTGAACATTTTAAAGAAATGGCACTTTTTAATTTTAATTTTTTCAGAAAATATTTTAATTTAATAAATAAATTAATTAAATGGTTGTGAGAAAAAATCAAGCTTAAAATTTTAGCTCAAATAGATACATTGTCAACCCCACATTATTTAAATTAATAAATGAAGTATTAATTATAATTAAAAATATTATTAATTCTAATTATTGATTTTTAATTAAAAGTGTAATTAAAATAACAGTTATTTAGAACAAATATTTAAAAATAGCAATAGCAAAAACATTTGTTATTAAAAAATTCTTGGATTATGTATCTCTACTTTGCGGGAGTAAAAGGAAAATCTGTGAATGGATTTGAAAGTGAACGGACTGGGGAATTATCGTATCATTGAATCGCATATCACTGAAAGGGGAGTTATCACAGGGAAATTTTTGTTAAGTGTGAAGTTACAGCGCCGCTACTAGTATTTGCTATCTTAACTTTCTGATATTTGCATATGGCAAATCACTATTCCGTAAAGATAATTTCTGATTGCTTGTGACATGATTTCTTAATGGCATTAATTCTGTTCACTTAGCAAGCGCCATCTATTGGCAAAAATAGAACTAAAGTGAAAATTTTAAACAAATTAATTTTTTTAACTTCAACTTAAGAAAATGCTTTCCTCCAATAAATTAATTAAATATAGTTTGAAAAAAAAATAAAAATCAAAAAGTAATTGGAAACAGATAAATTAATTCAATCACACGATACTGAAATTAGTAAATTAAATATTAATTACAGTTAATAAATTTAATATTAATTAATAATTTTTATTAATTAAAATTTTTTAATTCATAATATTATTGAAATAACAGATATTTGGAACACATATTTAAAAATAATAACAAAATTATATGTTATTAAAAATATCGTGGGTTATGCATGTGCACTTCTAAATATAAAGTCGTTGCTTGTTACTAGCGATTTCTTGATTTTCCAATTTCCGCGACTTCTTACTTGACGATATGAGTATCCCACAGAGAGACTTTTTAATTGCTTTTGAATTGACCTTCTATTGGCATTCATTTTGTATGCACCATCTACTAGTAAAATATAGAACCTAAGTGAAAATTTTAAAGAAATGGCATTTTTTTAAAAAAAATTCCTTTCTCTCAGAAAATATTTTATTCTAAAAAATAATGAAATTAATGGTCTTAAAAAATCAAAATAAAAAATCAAGCTCAAACAGATAAATTAATTCAATAACACGTTACTTAAATTAAAATCAAATATTAATTATAATTTATACATTTCAATATTATTATTAGTTAATAATTTTTACTTAAAAGCTAGGTTAAAATAAGAGTTATGTGACGCAAATAAAAAAACAGCCATTGCACAAATATTTGTTATTTAAAAAAATTGTGGCTTCTGGCTTATGCATGTGTATCTGACGGTCGTTATTGACAATCAGTAAATGCTGATTGGCAACATTATTGTAGCTATATTTTGGCGTCCATATGAAAACGTCTCTGTTGCTTGTCATTAGTTGTGTCAGTTTTTAATAGGTAATCATTGTTCATAGTTAAAATTTGAAAATTTTTTGGGTTTCTTTTGTTGCATTGTGACTTAAAAGTATCTATGAATCGAATCCTCCATTTTTAAAAGCCCTTATTTTAACAGATCGAATTAAAACGAGACGATTCTAGAGAAAAGTCATCTCGGTTTTCCCGCCATATTAGTACCGTTATGCTGATGCGAATTTAACAAAGGAAATTTTTTGTGCAGGATAGACGATCATCAAATTATTGTACAGAAAATACTGCATTCATTGTGAACAGAAGGTTGGTATTTATTTTTGAAAGGTTTTCTAGTTAGCTGTATGTAAAAACCAAAATTGAAAAAGTTACAAATTTTCATGTTAATTTTGAATAAGAAAGGTTGAACAAATGGACATATTTTGTTGAGTGTAATTTTGACTTAAATATCTTTAGAGATTATTATTATTTCGCTGTTTTGTTTTAGCGATATTTCCTTGTCTTTAATGCATTTATAAATAGTATATTTCAGCTTAATAACATAGCTTAAAACTCGAATTTAAAAATTAAAAAAAATAATGTGATATATTATTATTTATATAACACCATATTTAGCATGTGAAGTATCTATACCCATTTATTTTTGATATTCAGATATGTTGTTGAATTGGTAAATAAAGATCAGTTACATTTAGAACTTGGTAAAATATATGCATACAACTGCTTTTGAAAAATTTATATTGCAAATAATGTGAATTGAACTAACTTATTTATTTCTTATTTGATAATTGTCTGTTCTTATGTCCTGGTATTTATAATAATTTGTTTTATTCTCATATATCAATTTGTATTCATCCAAAAAAAGAAAGAAAAAACTATTTTAACCATTACAGAAAAATAAACTTGAAAATTCTTATTATGATGGAGAAAAAGGATAGACTGCCCTTGCTTCAAGTATAATTTTGAGTTCTACAACTGTAAATCAGAGTTCACAAGTAAAAAATTTTTGTTCTCATCCAAGAATTTGAAAAATAAGTTTGACACCAAAGAATTTTCTATATCAAACTATACAAACAAAAACTATAATCCTTGACTAAATTGTGCAATATTGCAAATTTAATCATTATTTGGTTCATTTTCATCCTGTGGAAAAGACTACTGATGATTCTGTGGTCAAATTATTTGAATTAAACCATTATAGAAGTTTCCATATTTTCACGGGGAACATATTTTAAAAGATATTAAATATTTATTATTCATCTGAGCAAAATCTTCCATCTACGAACAAGCATTTAATGTTACTACTTTAACATTAATTCCAAGTTGTCAACTTTAAGTAAGGCTTCTAGTACTTTTTATAGGTCTTATCAGAATTTTCTCTACACATTTGTCTGATCAGTTGTCTATAACAAAAGATTCTTACTAATTTTTATAAATTAAAAAAATTAAACTTTCTATAATCACTATTACTTGCAAATGGAACATATTCTGAAAATAAACAACTACTTACAATGTATAAATATAAAGAATCATATGTGCAGTGTAATTGAGGTGGAAATTTCATTTGCTCAAAATAAATATAAATAACAGAATATGTTCTAAAATATTGAACCCATCATCCTGTAGTTGATAAATTTTTTTGCTTAAAATTTTCAATGTCTGGCTCATTCTAACTTAAAATAATGTGACTGTAGTCACTAGTCCTCTTTATACAAGGAAATTCAAACAGAAAACATTTAAAATGTGGACTGTGGTTGAATGTAGACTTATGAAGTGCCATATTTGAATAAACAGTTCTTTGAAGCCTTCCCAATTCAGTCCCATTCTTCAATAGATTTAAATTAAAAAAGATTTTAGTTATTCAAGTAGGAGAAAAAAAGATAAACTTCTGAACATCTGCAGAAATGCCAATGATTCATGTATTGAACTAAAAATCTATAGTTGTTTCTGGATTGTTTTCTGCAATGAAATTTAAAAATTGTAATTTTTATAATTTAAATTTTTACTTATATTTTTAATTCAGATACATTATGCAACATTTTTTTTTTCACTTCCATGCTGTATTTTGTTCATATTTTGATGATGTTCCAGTAATTATCATTTGATATTTTTTATTTTTTTTTCATACTTTCAGATTTGTATTCATCCAAAAAAAGAAAGAAAAAAACTATTTTAAGCATTACAGAAAAATAAACTTGAAAGTTCTTATTATGATGGAGAAAAAGAAAAAGCTGCCCTTGCTATAAATATAATTTTGAGTTCTACTTTAGATATTTTATAGCATCATTACATGCATTTTCTATTTATATTTAAACAAAAATGCATTTCTTTTAACTATTTGGAGATTTATTTAAAGCATATGCTATAATACTCTCAAGTTAGTTAATAAGAACCATAAAAAAACAAACGATGTTAGGTTCCAGTTTTACATATTACTAGCTGGTACCTTGCGCATTGCTGCCGTAGAAGAAATAATTTTGATTTGAAATTTAAAATAACTGCCTTGTTTGATTAGGAATGATAGAAAGAATAATATTTATTTTCGTATTGGAAATGAATATGTTCATTGAAATTGAGCAATAAAAAAAAGTGTAAATAATATTAATTATATTTTTTAACTTTATTATTCAAGAGTTTAGAGTTGGCAATATTTTTTTCCATCATCAAAATAAACAAATAAAGGAAAGTAATAAGTATTCAAAGCTGTATCGCAATCAAATCAGCGATACAGCAGCATATAAGAGACATAGAGACAAGCATTCATTTTTATTTATATAGATTACATAATTTTACTATGACTATGACTTCCAATTAAATTCATAAGTATTTACATATGAATTTTAATTAAATAGAGATGGGCTTTTTTGAAAGGGATGCTTTAGAGAAAAATAAAGTTATAATTCATGTTGATAAAAATTCAATATAAAAATGTATTTAATAAAATGTTTCTCAAATCAGTTATGTCTCTGACTTCCATATAATTCAATTAGCTTGTTTGGTAAATGGAAGCTTTTTTTCTTTAAATTTTTTATTGCAAATTAATAATATTTTAATTCTTTGTCTTGTAGCTAAAATACTTTGATTATTCAATTCTGTTGCCTGTTGATATGGTGCTATTTTTTTTGATGAACTGAAATTGTCTATCAACTTTGTAACTATCATTTGCTTTTCTAGTAAAATTGGGCCTGAGGTGTTAACTTACTTATGCATTTTAATGAACATACTGACAATCATCTCTGTTTTGTAAGAATAGTTAACTGATGCTTTACTATCAAATTAAAATATCACCATCTATTATATAAGCAACCTGATCAATTTTTAACATTGTAGCTTTTTTTAAAAAAAATTTTTTTTTTTGAGCAGCTGAATTTTTATTCCGTATTGTATTCTGGTATTGAAATTTGATGAGATAATGTTACACAGAGAACCACATTCTTTTTCTTCCATTTTTTATGACCTAATATCCCAACTCAAAGTATTACTGTATTTGGAAAAAATACAGGAAACTGCATTATATTGTGTTTTTAATATGTCGTGAGTAATATCCAGTTAAACATGTTTAGTGCCAATGCAGTTAAGATAGAAGTACTACTATACTATTACTGTTGTAAATGAATCTTTCTTTTACCTTTTTTTTATCTTCTTTAATTTATATGCCAAAGATTTTTTGTAAAGGCTTTAGGTAACTAAAATTGATTGCTTATTCAAATAACGTTAATTTTCTAACATTGTATTCTTATGAACAATAATTTGAAAGTTAACGAAGCCATATCGTGAAAATGGCAAACTGACATAAAATAAATCACAGACATAAATTCAAAAAAATACTTTTTAAAAACCAATGTTTGTTAAAGTAATAAAAAATATATAAAAAATTATCGTTATTGCCTAGTATTAGCTCATATTTGTTTACTTAACTAGAAGTCAAAACCACAAAATAATTTTTTAGTATAAAATTATAATTTAAAGTTACGGATAAAAGTGAAGGGGATGGAGAATCGCCTAGTTCTACTCTGGCATATTTCATCATAAAATCATGAGATGGATCATTTGGACAAAATTAATGTTTTATTAAAAAATTTTAAATTACAGATTTTGTAAGGTGCTATCCCTATATTGAAATACGGGGAATTTTAAACATTTCCAGTGGTAAAAACCATTTTCTTTTCATCAAATTCCTGAACTACAACAAAAGTTCTTCCTAAAAATGAAATTTCACTAATCTAGATCAAGTAATTTCAAAATGATAAGCTAAAAAAATTTTGACCTTCTAATATTGATATAAAATTTTGGACTTTTTTTCTTATCTTAAAGAATGATATAATTACTGACTTAAATCCTTTTTGTTCTAAAAGTGTAAATTATTCTAACATTTTTCATACTTAATTATCATTAAAAGCTATTTTTAATGTGTCAGAATAATGTCAAACATTAAGTTTGACATTTTAAAAATTCCAACATACTTAAATTTGGGCAAAAATAGAGAGGCAAGACCACTACATGTGGGTATGCAAAATTTCAGCTGATTCCTATCAGTAATTTCTCTGTAAATTAAGTTTACTTTATTGCTTCGGAAACAATACATTTTGGGACACTTGTTTAGTTTCCAAAATGCTGGCAGCATTTTATCTGGCATTCAGATGTCATTAATCATGCATTTCTTAAATAAAGTATCATTTTCCATATTGTTACAATGTCAGAATATATATATATGTATAATATAATATAAAATTTCGTCCACAACAAGAAATATGAAATCTAAGTCTATTCTTGTGGCAAACTAGAATCTTTACTCTTAAACTGATACGCTGTTATTTGCAAAGTATTTGAAATAACTAAAAAAATGAGAATTTTATTTTCTGGTAAATACTTTGTACTATTATTACTGTTTTATAATGAGGGGAAAAAAGAAAAGAAAAAAAAGACCGACCAAATTATTTCATTTTATAATTAATGCATAGTGAACACCATATCTTGTAACTAGAAAGTAGTCATTTGTGTGTGTGTGTGTGTGTGTTTTTATGGATGTTTTTTTTTTTGCTTAAGATTTCCTACAAAAATTTTAAATTTTATAAAATTAATCAATTATAATTGCAATAATATTTCATATTAATCCTTGGAATGACTAATTCTAAGCATAGCTTCTTTGAAATTTACTTCTGTTTGACAAAGGTTACTTTAAGAAATATCAGCCTTTCACGAAACAAAATATATAAATACAACAAAGTTGTACTACAATTTTCTGCTTTTTTGACAATGTTTAGAAGTAATATTTAGTGCAAATAAATGATTTTTTTGGACACATATTATTTTTTAGTATCTGTGCCTGATACAAATTATTTTTTAAAGGTCTAATTTAAGATAACTTTTGTGTTGAAAAAAGAAAATTAATGCCTTCATGATGAAACTCTCCAATTTTTGTCTTTTTTCAAAAATGATTTGTGGAAAAGGTTATGTCTCAACTGTTCTTTGACAAACGTAAAAATCAAAAAGTAAATTCAGGCATTATAATACAAAGATTTACTTAAAGGCTTCAAATTATCCCTTAAAGCAATTCAAAATTATCCCGAAATTTTTCTCTAAATTTTCTGAGCGTTTTAAAAGTATACAATAAATATTTAGTGAAATGTATGTAGTGATAATTAACTTTATTCTGAGCCGCTGCACTTTTCCCTGCTTACTTTAGATTAAAATGCCTTTGTCATATAAATTTTACCATGATATAATGCAAAATACTTTTATAGAAAATATACTATTTTGTTTATAGAAATGTCTGCCCTTTGTTTTGATAGCTTCATTAAATTTCTGATTTAATATCTATTTTAGATCATTTTTGGTTAGAAATCACTTTTTACTATTTCATACACTCTGTCATTTTAATAATTCTGACAGAATTGTTAATTTATAATCAACAGAAATATGCAATCTTTTGTGATGAAGGGCAAAATGTGTAAGGATTATCTATCAAATATTCTAAATGAAATGAATTTAGGCTGTGTTTATCATATTTCTCAATGTAACCAAGGTAAATAAAATATATAAACTGAAATTAATATTACTAGGAAGGATAACAAGCATATTTTTGTGTCAACTAAGCAGCCTCCACAATTTCATTTTACTAATTTGCATCTAATTTTTTTTCTGTTTCTTTATACCAGTTTTCTTAATTGTTTTCTAGCTTAAAAGTCTGCTAGAGACAAATAAAGCTTAATTTGCTTGCATCCAGATATCATTTGTTTTATTTATATTTTATTGAAAATTTAAAGCTATTTATGTTCATCATTAATCACAAGCAGAATATAATCTGATATGAATCTAAAATTATTAAAAGAAAAGGTGAAAATTAAATTTGTAGTTTAGCACTTTTTTTTTGTCGCAATTATCCAGATGGTATTTATTTTTCAATTGTCATTAGTGATGTTCTTTTTGTTATTTCTTGAAATTCAGTTGCTAAAATGCAAGATTTTCATTTTTTTTTTTTACTTTCATTTTACCTCCCCTCCCATGGCACCATTTGAAGTTGTAGAACAACTCTCCAAAAAAAAAAAAAAATGTTTTTTCCCTTTCTTTTTTTAGATTGATAAAATTGACAATTGATAAAAAATATTTGTTAGCATTTTTTTAACAGTCTTGTTTCTCTGTCTAATATGATCAATTTTTTAAAAAAAAATATTGCAGGTTCTTATGGGAAACTTTCACCATCTATTCTTTTTGATATAACATATCCTTAAACGAAATTTCAAAAATATCTCTTAAATTTCAAATAAAATAATATTTTTCTAAATTTATTCCTAAATAAGCTAATATTACATTTAATATCTCACTTTATAACATTTATAACTCTTTAGTTAACATTTTTCTCCAAAACTTAATGGCTAATAGGTATAATTCTACTGAGTTATAAACTCAAAATGCTTATGCAATCGTTTTTTGATAAAAATTCCAAGTGCAGACCTAGAGGTAAATTTTCAGGGTTACTATGGTCCTGGGAAAATTGAAAAGCACTGGGAATTTAAAAATCATCCATAAAACAAGGAAAATGTCGAGAATTTCGGAATTTTTCATCAAAATTGGGAAAATACAGGTACTATTAGTTTATTCTATAAAAAAAATGCTGATTTTCTAAACATGGGAAGAATAAAAAGTCAGCACTGTAACTTTAAAACAACACAACTCAATTCTCAGAATCTCATCCTCTGCATGGAGGAGAAAACAATTTCATTAAGAATAGTACCGATATTGGAATAGTGACTACAGCTACTTGTTCACTAGTGGAGTTGCTGGAAATGAACAAAGGCTCTTGTTAGCAGAATATTTTATATTTCTGAAGTACAAGAAAGGTATTTTAATACATGTTCAAAAATTTTGCTTTTGTAAAAGCTGTATTTTGTTTAAATCTATGTTTATTGCAAAATAATACAGTATTATGTGAAAAGCAAATTGTTGGTTTATTTCTTAATTCTAAAGCATAAATTTTTGCTATGTGTTCTGAAAGTGTGAAGATCCAATTGGTATTTTTGTGAAATGCCAATAAAGTGAATACAGAGCAGATGTTAATTTATTTAATGAAGAAATTTGTTTAGATAATTTTCTTTGTAATGTTTTGAGGTCTAAGAAATTTTCTAATTTTTGGAAAGTCATAAAAATAATTATTGTATTGTCACACAGCAGTTTAACTGTGGAAAATGGGTTTAGTATTAAAAAGTTTATTATTTGCTTTGAACTCTGATTTTTTTTTTTCAAGGTGCAAGAACTGTGTATAATGTTATTAATTTTTCTTAAATGTCCATAATCTTCTCAGATTTGCTACGGTATGCAAAATTAGCTCATATGAAGTATTATGAAAGCTTAGAAAAGAGTTCAGGGGGAAAAGAGAGAAAGAACCAACAAACAAAAAACAACTTTAGGTATTAAATTTTTGCAGGGGGATGAATGAAAACAGTGACTGAAAAATCTGCAGAAATTAATGTTCAAATGCATGAAATGTTTAACCCTCCGGGCGCCCAGTCATTCTGAGTATGGCTTCTCAAAAAATTCTCTCTATCCGTCAATAGGTTGCTTCAAAAAAATATCAGCTTCACACGAGACAGTGTCCGAAAAATAAACGAGCATTTTTCACTTCCCCTCTTTCTCAGCTGCGGGGTTCCCATTAACCCAGTGGGGAGACTGGTTTGTAATCTATCTGGTGGTTATCTTATCTTACTGATGACCACTTCCCGCCCCTCCCTTCTTCACTCACCAAATTTTTTTTTCATATAAGCAATATGTAATTTCGAATTAAACGGGGATATGCCAATGCCAATGATGTGGGGGGGGGTTGAGAGCGCCTAGGCTCGGGGGCCTTTAATTTCTCCTTCGACTAAGTTGGGTAATAAATTAAATGACACTGTAATTTTATGCCTAAATAGATATTATTCTGTTAATGTGTTATCGTACCTATTAACATGCACACACACATACATACATTTCTTTCACACACACATTCACACACAAAAAAAGAAAAAAGAAAAAGTAAAAAGTAAGTAATTTATTAGATCAATGTAGTTATTTAGTTAACTTAGTGGTAAAGCAATAGAATTTGATAGTTAAGTGATTTCCTAGTATTTACATTGGCAGGTGGCTAGGTCGTGAAACGGGGATATGAATTCATATCTTTGAAGGGGAAAAAATATTTTGCATAGAGGTCTTAAATTTGTAAACTATTTTTTTTACATCATTATATTGACTATCTCATATCTGTATTTATTCTAACATTTTTACAAAAGGCACTATGCTATTAATTGTCTTTTTCTTATATATATATATATATATATATATATATATAAGAAAAAGACAATTAATAGCA
>JAPMOQ010021776.1:1776779-1787410 GCA_026543055.1 Argiope trifasciata | reverse complement strand
TATATATAAAGAAGAAAAGCATTTAGATATATAAATGTGGTGCTAAAATCATGCTACACATTCACACTTTTCCTGCATATAATATAAGTAATATTTAATGCAAATAAATATTCTTTTTCCGAACGCATATAATTTTCAAAATTTGTGTTTCCTATAATTTATTTTTAGAGACTTAATTTAAGATATCTTTTTCACTGAGAGGTGAAAAATTTACATCTTAATTATAACATCACACCAATTAATGTCGTTGCTCTTTCATAGAGAAGCATATGCTTCGATAATTCTTTGGCAGACTTTTCAAAGCTGCACTTTAAAGCTTTTGGAATTTATATAAATGTTGGAAAATATCACTCAAGGTGTTCTTGCATTTAATATTAATAGGATATTTTTGTTTCTAACTCAAAATTGTAAGACAATTTTCAAAAGAATTTGAAAGGAAAAAAAAAGAAATTTTTCAGTAATTTTTTAAAAAAATTTCCAACTAATGAAATCAGTTTTTAGTGAGATATGAAGCGATATTAATTACGATACTCTCACAGTAGTATTCGTGATTTATTTTATATGTAAAGGTCTTATAGCCTTAGTTATCTAAATATTTGTATGAAATCAAAACTTCTTTGTAATAATATATAAATTGGGATTTTTTAAAAATATAATTAAAAAAATTACTTAATATATTTCTACCTGTTTTGAATAAAAAGTTATTTGTCAGTTTAAATACAGTTTTGTTTTTAAATCAAATATCGCTTTTGGCAAGAAAACACTTTTCAGTGCTTCAGCACAATATGTCTTAGAATTTATCTTTGAAAATACCAGAGTTAACAGATAGGCACATTTTTTTAAAAGTTCTGAATGACAAAATGTGCAAGTGTATGAATCGAATGTTCCAAATTAAATAATTTCGAACTTGTCATATTCCTAAATGATATCAAAGCAAAACAGAATATAAACCGAAATTAAGGCTATTGGGGATGATAACAAGAGCATGTTTGTAGCAACTAAACAAGTTTCAAAATTAATTTTACTAATATTCAAATAAAATTTTTTGGTTGATTCTTCAAACAAATTTTGTAATGTTTTTCTAATTCAAAGAATCTGATGTTGAAAAAAACTGAAGTATTTTTGAGAATAAGTTCTTCATATTTAAATACTATTTGTTTAATTTATATATTGTTCACAAATCTACAGCTTATTTGAGTGATTTATTAATAACGTACTGAATGCAGAAATAATGCA
This sequence comes from Argiope trifasciata, assembly GCA_026543055.1. Classification (NCBI taxonomy): domain Eukaryota; kingdom Metazoa; phylum Arthropoda; class Arachnida; order Araneae; family Araneidae; genus Argiope; species Argiope trifasciata. The sequence continues at coordinate 1,786,174 of JAPMOQ010021776.1, read as the reverse complement.
GTGATTAATGTATAGAATACGATACATTAATCACTAACAGAATCAGGTATAAATCCGAAATTAAATTTAATAAAGTAGTGAAAATTTAATTTGCATTGAGCATTTTATTTCTATTTTCAAGCTAATGTCCATTTAATTATAATCATTGCGCTGACGATTCCTATTTCTTCATGATACTCCAGAATGAGTCACTTAAACGTAAGATTTTTTTTTCTTTTCAAAATTTAATCTTTGCAAATATTTTGAAACTATTTGTATGATATCATTTGAAATTATAGAAATTTTTTTAAATAGTGTTAGAGAACTATTATTTCGAATTGGGATTAGTTGCAATGTTTATAAAGTATCTCATATGTCACGTTTTCAAAATAGTTTCCTAAATATTTTAAAGTGCTCATTAAAACATTCATTCATTCATCATCAAAGTCTTTATGATGTTAATCGTTAATCTTGATTTCATCATTAATGGCATATCATGTGAAAGATTCGTACATCGTGTTTTTTAAATAAGCCATTAAAAAGTTTTTAAAATTTTAACATCTGTTTAAAAAAAGCAGATATTGTTTTTCAACGTTAAGAAAGTAACGACAGAACGTTACGGTAAAATAACAAAATTGATTTCAACTTCATTTTTATAAAAAAGAAATGTTATAAATTATTTCTGAAATTCTGAATTGTTTATAAAACCGGAATAAAAGTTGCCCCGAAAACGAAAATTTTGTCTTTGGAAAGTTAATCTTTTGAATTTTAATGTGACACAACAATTGCCAATAAGCTTTTCTGCTTGATTAAATTTAAATTAAGATTTAATAAATAAGAAATTAAAATTTTAAAAAAAGATTCTAATTATTGATTATGTATTGGTCAGGAAGTAATCATGTACCAAATTTTATAAATCCAGGACCAACTGTTTATGTTAATTTTTTTGTTTATTTTGTTTTCTAATTTTTTGGTGATTTTTGCTTCTCGTGATTTACAAAAAACGAATTTAACAATATGGCTATTATAAATATACTACAATTTTTGATTCGGAAGCTATAATATAAATTTACATTACTGAGAATTAAATTAAATAAAACACAAAAAAAATTAATTTAAACACAAATAATTAAATTAAAACATGAAATTTCTTTCAAGTCTTTATGCCGTATTTTTTTTAAAAATGAAAAAGAAAATTGAAACCTTTTTACGTCAAAAATCAAATTTTAACAAACTGTCTTGATTTCTTAACTGAAAATCTGTCAACGTATTCATGTCATGAATTTTGAGGCAAAGTAGTTAAAGAAATATATAAAATAAATTACTTTTATTTTTGTTATATTTTTGAAGGCATTAGACGTATTTTAAAATTGTTTAATAGCAACATTTTACTGGAAAATATATTTAGAAATATTTTTCTTTATTAAGGAAGGAGTTCTTAAGTTATTATTTTGGTAAGTAAAATTTAGTGGGAAGATTTTTTTTTCTCATAAGTTTCCGAAAACCACATGAAATACTTCCTACTTAAATCATTTAACGATAAGGAATTCTTTTATGACCACTAAGTGCTTCTCGGCAGTTCTCTTTAGTAAAGTAATCTATCACTGACAAGAAGGTCATTAACGAAGGGGGACGGCACAGGAGAAAAAACACGTCTTCGCCCTTTTCGACGCTTCAACTGAAAGTAGGAAAAAACCGTTTGCGCCCGTCTCGGAAACAACTGAACAGAGCGAAAAAACACGGTTACGCCCGTTTAGGAGGGGATGTGCCTTCCAGAAAAAAACGTCTCCGCCGCTTGGAGGGTTAAACAAAGTTTTAGAAGACTTTTTTCGGCAATTTATTTAGTAATTCTGCTTTAATATTTTTTTATTTAGTAATTTTTGTATATTATTATTAAGAAGAATTTTTTTTTTTCTGTTTATGAATATAAACATTTACTTAATACCTTACTATTTAAGAGAATAATGAATTGTTGCTTATTTCTCTTTGCTTTTTCTTACTGATAAAAACTAGGAGGACATTGAGATTTTATTGTAACAAGCATATGAGTGTCATTCACATGTTTCCTATTATACTGTGTATATACAAGGGAAATATCAGAAATTTTTTGGAGATTTGAGTGGCAACACTGATTTTAGATAGATAGTTCAACAACTTAAGCCAATAAAAGTATTGTGTATTTTTTTCCAGGAAAAAGTACAATTTCTCTTAATTATTTCAATTAGCAAAATTTAAAAAATTCCCAAATTTTCAAAAACTTGAATATTGTTAATTATTATTTGCACTAGTAACAATTGTTATAATGCTAATATTTAATAAATTCCTACTGTTTAACTTATGTATTTTAGATTTTCATTGTAAAAATGTTTTATACAAATAGTTTTTATGAATATTTTTGTGTTTGATGTCTGAATTTGATTTCCTTAGTTAGCTTATTCCCAAATTACAACTATAATAAAATGTTGAAATTTAAACACATTTTATTTAAATTGTTTGAATTTTTTTTTCTGTACTTTTACATTTTTATGTTTTACATTTTCAGGAGGGTTGATTTCCTTTTGAAACCATTTACCAAACATAAAAAATAAATAGTAAGTGTATTTCTGTCTAAAATAATCAAATTAGAGATTCATTTATCTGCTTCGATACTTATATCTGAATAATGTCAAATTTAGCATGCACACACTATGCCTGTTATGATTCTATGGTTCTTTGTAAACTTCAACAGATATATAAGAAATTATTTTGCAAAATAACTTACCTGTATGAGCTATGTGTACCACACCTATGTAGCCCCTCTCCCCGAAAGATAGATATTCCATTATACAATATGTAATAGTGGAATAATAAATTGATGTTAATATGTTAAATCAGGGCAATTGATATGTTAAAATTTAAAACAATTTCATGTAAATATTATTGCAAATGATTGTTATATATTCTCCTATAGATATATTTCTGCAAATTTTGACCTTGAGTTTCATTGAACACTTAGCTTTCCAAATGTAAATTTTAAAAAACATCCTAAAAGTGTCCCTAACATAACAGTAAGTAGATGAATAAAGTTATATATAAAAAAAGGTTTGCTTATGATTTGATAACTTTTAAGCAGCATCATGTGTAACAATAAGAATCACTATAAGCATTACATTATAATATTAAGCAGTATAATTTATAAAATTATACAGTTTCATGCATTTCTGAAGACTCCTCTCCCCAATTTTCCTTGTTATAATGGAAAAAATAAGTTCATGTTTAACCTTGCTATTTTGTTCTTTTCGAATGTACACACTCTGTGTTTATGTTGAAATGCACTCAATGTTTCTGATTTCAATTACTAACAATACTTTCATTTTCAGTGTTTGAACAAAATTAATCTAATATAATTTTTTTGTCTTTAAGAAGGTATTTAGCATTTTTATGCATATTTATTCACATTTAATTCAAGAATGTACAAAAAATAAATATAAAAATATCACAAACCTTCATTTAAAAAAATCAAAGTTAAAATTATTAGATAAATTTTTTTGCGTGTTTATCAAGTATCTTCAATGTTAAATTAAAATAGTTAGAGAAGTCCGGGAGATCGAGAAAAGGCAGGAAAATTTATTCTAAAACTGGAAATTTTTTATAAATTGGTAGTTATTATCAAAAATGTCAAATTGCTTGTTTTAATAAGTAGAATTAAGCATCATAGTTAATGAAAATCAATCCTTTACCGCAGTCAAAAATCGATGCCAACCATATTTCTGTGCATGCTCAAAGTTGGGGAAGATTTGTATTTAAATTTCTGAGGTATCAAAATTTCGGATATGTAATATCGTGGGTACTTTTTAAAAATTTCCTGAAATTCCGAAGAAAATTCTCTTGTACCATACTTAGTGCAATCTTGTGCTAACTCTTATGTGTCTATTTGTTTTACTTTTATATTCTATTCACTTATTTTTAAAAAATGTCATCCTTTACCTCGTTTTCTTGCATTGTTTTCGGTATTGCAATAATAATTTGGTTGCATAATTCATTAATTCATAGTTTTTAGATCAAGTCGCAATTATGGCTATGTGTTAACCCTCTAAGCGCCGGAGGCGTATTTTTCCGGAAATCAAATCCGCTTCAAAATGGGTAGAAACGTCTTATTTCGTCTACTTTGATTGTCTTCATTATTGGTTCAACCGCTTTTTCCTACTTTTTTTTTCCGTTGAAAATGAGGAACTTGTCTTTCCCACTGTCTTTACCGAACCCTCCTCCCCAATATTGATTTCTTTGACTGTGATGGATTAGAAAGACTGAAGATAGTCCGAATGGAACCATTTTTCACAGACTAATGAATTCCTTATCTTGAAAAGGATGTAAGTGGGAAATGCATTATGTTGCTTTCGAGATGGAAGGAAAATCGCTCCTAATCAAGGTGACCCGGTTACGTGGCTAGAGCGGACAAGTAATGGGAGCTGGGTGGGCAGAGCGGACATTCTTGCAACTATTGTGCCGTTTCCCTAATCAGTCACATGTCATCTATTGTATAGTTTCTAGGTTTGCACCTGCTGTAGAGATAGCCGATACTTTTGAGAGAGAAGACCTTTCCCATTCTCTCAGTAGATGCGTGATCCTTATGAAGTGTGTATGTCGTTTTATATCGTCGAAAAAATCTGTGATGGAACCCATAGACATTTCAACAAAATTACTCTCCACAAAAAAAGGAAAAGAATGTTTAGTTGTAGATGATTACCAAAACCGCTTACACCGAAAAAATAAATTAGGAATGAGTTGGGTATGTGTGAAAGAAAAGACACATCGTTGTAAAGGAAATGTAAAGACAAATTTTCAATACGAAGTACTGAAGAAAACTGAACATTCCTGCGTGCCCATCGTTGCTGAGATCGAAGTTAAAAGGAAGTTAGAGACTTGCAGAAAAAGAGTCCGAGAAGAAACATCAGTTCCCGTTCCCCAGATATTTCAAGAAGAACTTTCAGAATTATATCAGAAAGGATATGATTTCGTAACTAAAATACCGACATACTCCAATGCCAAGACTGTTTTATGTAAGGAGAGGAGAAAGGCTTTGGGAGCTACCCCAAAATGCTAACGACATTCAGTTTTCTAACGATGCACTTATGCTTTTTAATGGAGAAAACTTTCTTCGTTTAGACTTTCAAAATGACCAAGATAACAGGATTTTAGTATTTGGAGGAGAAGAATCTCGGTACCTTTTGGAAAATGGAAAGACCATTTTCTTAGATGGAACATTTAAAAGTTGTCCGAAACAATTTGCTCAAATATATACAATACACGTCGACTTAAGAAGTACAGCAACAGAGACCAACGCTTATCCAGCGCTTTTTGCATTTCTACCTGATAAGAGGCAAGCAACATACATTGCAATGTTTCAGGAAGTGAAACGTTGGTGCCCTAAGTGGAAGCCGGACATTATAAAATTGGATTTTGAAGCCGCAGCCATCAATAGTTGTATTTTAGAATTTCCCAGTTCGACTATTTCCGGTTGTAACTTTCATTTTAATCAATGTTTGTGGCGTAAAATACAAGAAATGGGTCTAGTAAAGGAATATAAAGAGAACGAAGATATAAGAAATGTCTGTAGAATGATTTCTGCATTAGCTTACTTGCCAATGGAACACATAGATGATGCTTGGAGCATTGTATGGGAAAAAGCTTTTAGTATTGACAAACTTACTACATTCATTGATTTTTTTGTCGAGCAGTGGATGGACAATGGAATAAAAAGGAAAAAAGCATATGTAAAAGTGGATGAAAGAATTGAAAACATCCTAAAAGAATTCGAAATATCAAATAATTTAGAAAAATGTCTAAAATCTTTGTTTTGTTACTAGGTTGGACTAAATCCAATGGTAAATGATATTTATTCCCTTATAATAAAGGTTAATTAGTATTTATTTTTCTTTTATTTACTTGCATCTGTTTTATATATTTTACTTCTAGTATTTATTTTTACTTACCTTAATGAAACTAATTAATTTTATGGCAATTGCACCTGTTCTAATATTTATTTGACTCTAAAATACAGTTTTCCACAAAATCCGTGAAATTCGTTTATACCCTTCATTATACCCATACTTACTATTAATTTTTAAATATTTCTCTGAAAATTATTTATTTTTATTACATTTCGCTATGTTTAAAATGTATTCGCACTATAATAGTTAATAGTTAAGTTAACAATTTAAAATAAATAATTAAATTTGATTGGCAAAAATGTATTTATCCTTGTAATTCGATAATCGAGTGCAAAAACAGAAAACTTCTGTAAAAAAAAAAAAAAAAACGTTATCCCACGTGAAAGAGATTTATTTACTTATTTACATGGGTATTGGGACAAATGCGTACTAACCACTTTCGTACAGGTCATAAAAGACCAATAAATCACTCTAAGCCCATTGAAAAAAGGGGGTAGGGAGTAATTAGTCTAGGTTTGCAAAAAACATGTTATCTGTTGGCAAGAATATTTGGCGGGAAATGGTATTGGCGTTTTAACTAAGTTTTGATGCGTAAACATAAGAAAAAAAGTTTTGTCTCTATGTGTACGAGATATGCTGGCTCTCAACACCATACCGTTTAGCTACGAAATTTGGCAAATATTTACTTTGAAGGATAGAAAAGTGATTTAAAAAAAATTTAATTAAAAAATAAAAGAAATATTGACTTTATTTTCGTTATAACTTTCTAAAAATTTACAGTAAAAAAAACAGTTTTTACAGCATTATAAAATTTAAAAAATGCGTATAAAAACCGTACGCAGGAATATTTTCTCATGTCTTATACCTTATTGTTCAGAATATATATATAGATATAGATATATATATATATATATATATATATATAAGACGGACAGACAGATAGATAACTGGACGACAAAGATGGTAAATTTAAAGTATACGACGAAATACATCAATAACGCTTACATTACTACGCTTGAATTCTCTGAATTATTCATTCACAGTCTAAGTTTCAATAAATTTTAAAAGAAAATGTAAAACAGAAATTCCATTCTAAAAAATTACGCCTAAACTCAATTATTACCATCACAAACGATTCTAATTGTTTTAAGAGAAGCTGATCATTTAAATGTACATTTCAAACGATTAATAGTACATAAGTCAATAAAGAATTTAACAATTGATAACTTTCCTACTATTTGAAATTAAATCTGTTCAAAGCTTTTGAACTTCTGGGAATCAAATACATAATACATAGTAAAAAATTTGGAGGGAAAAGGTTGTTTCGAGATTTGCATTATCACAGGGCCCCTGGAAGGTTTAAAATGGCCATGAATTCTTCTGAAATTAGAAATAATTACACTGCTTAAAATATGGTTAAAAAACGCATAGATAATCAGTAAAAATTTCAATAATGGTGTAGGTTTATATTGTTCAAGGGTAAATTACCAGAGCTTCATTTAATACTATTGTTAATGGCTTATTTTACATACAGGAACGATCTATAAAAAAAATTAAAGTTTCTGAAGAACATATACTGCATATATTAATGTAAATTTATTACTACGTACATTAATGTAAATATTTTTTTAAATTCTGTTTTATATTTTATCAATAGATTTGTAATTAGGGTTTAATAAATAGTGTCAAATAGTGTCACTAGAAGAAAATTAAATTTGAATTCAGCTAATATCACCTACAAATTTTCGCAGATAAAAAGTATCAGTTGGCAAAATATTAATATACTTCTGATTTAGTAAGCTATTTATTTTATGCACCGTGTAATAACAATATTTCATATATAAAATTCAAAGTCGTATAGTGAACAAATAATTTATCTGAGCAGATTTTTCATTTAAATGTAACAGTATTGAAATTAAATCTACAATGATAAACAGAAAAGTTTAAATTTGTAAAAGAAATATATAGCACGGAAAATTAACATTCGTAGTTGGAATCTTTTCTTACTGCTTACGTCATTTCAAGGTTTTTTTTATAACTATTCCCATCTTACAAATAATTTCAATGCTTTTAACACCATTTAATTGTACTCCATACTTAAGAAACAATAATTTTTTTAAAGTTCCTATATTTAAGTAACATACATTTCAGTGTTCAAACTTACTAAATTAAACAAACGAATGAAGAAGAAATAAAATAAAAACTAATGAAACCAAAATTCTTTTGTTTAATGCAAATCGTTATATTCATGTAAAATAATTCATTTACCAAAATCTAGATTATTGTTCCAAAGTCGATATAGTATTTATATGAAAAAAATATCATTGGTCATTAATTTTTATCATATTTTTTGAATAAACTCCTTGAAAAGCAATTCATGCTTCATAAAAAACCAAGAGGAAAATATCGCATGAAATGGTATTAAACAACATTAAGTATTCGAAATTTTGTTAAGTATGTTAACTCTCGCCAAACCCGACACTTTCAGATAACGTTTAAAATGTTGCAGCCTCTTCTAAAACTCATCCTTTACAGTAACACAATCCCATTGTAAACGGGACCATTGATTGACAGTTTTATGACTCGTACGCAAATGACTCGTACGAAAGAGTCATACAACCATTTACATGCACCCTTTATCTGTTCTAAGACGGGGGGGGGGGAATGTGTCCGCTCTAACCACGATGAGTTTCGAGGTGTTCGCTCTGACCACGAAATCTTATGTGCCCGCTCTGGCCACGTCCGCTATAGCCACACCACCAGGTGACCAGCCGACCGGAAAAAAGGGAATTCTGATAGATCAGGAAGAAGTCAGGGAATGTATTCTAAAGCTTAGCTTTTTCATAAATGAGTTATTCTTACGAAAATGACAATTAGCTGGTATTTTTTATAAGTAAAATTGAATAATAAATTTTTGAAATCATTTAATACTTTTTAAAAAAATATAGTGCAAAAAATTGGCGAGGAGTAGACGAAAACTTCGTTTAAGAAATCATGATGGAAATATTGTAATGATTTTAAGTTGATGTGTTTTCTACTTACTGACAGAATCAAAAATCAGTGAAAAATTTAGATTTTATATAAGAAAAGAGTTTTTCAAAGCTTAAATAAAACTTTTGATGTCTTATTTAATTAATCAAAAATATTGCAGTTTCTTTATTTCTTCTTATCATTACATTAATCAAACCGAAAAAGATGTGAAAGGTTTAATAGAAAATATTAAATCTTATACAGCCTTTTTAAAATAGTTATAAAATTATTTCAAAAATTTGACAGCTAACATATTTAAATATAAAATTTATAAAAAATAATTTTTCTTAAGAATGAGGAAGGCTGGATGGGGAGAGGATTCTTCGAAAGTTAGACAAATTGTTTCATTTTATTAGTTTGAATGTTGTTACAATATTCTATTTTTAGTCTATTTAAAAAGTCTATCATTTTTACGATTCATTCTCGAAAAAAACACTAAAAAAGGGCATCGCGAGC
>JAPMOQ010021776.1:1760502-1776769 GCA_026543055.1 Argiope trifasciata | reverse complement strand
TAAAAGTTCGTAGTCAAAGCGTCCTAAAATGAACAATACCGTTCACGATTGTGTTGTGTGGAAACTCGCCCCTTGCATCCCCTCTTTTTTTCTGTATCGATCATTCCAGTATTGATTTACAAGACTAATTCTTTGACCCTTTAGATGCCCGAATTACAGCTAATGAGCATGCATGAAACTTGTGTAATCGCGTGAAGATTAGAATATATTTCTCTGATGGAATTAGCAACAATTAAATCTACAGAAGCAGTTCAGTGGTGTTTAGTCTACTATGCTTGAGTTTATTGAATGATTTTTTTTTGAGAAACTGTAAACTTATTCAAAGTATATTAGAAAATTATTTTTAAGTCAATGAGCTGTACAAAATCCGTGTGTAATGCTAATTTAACTGATAAAAACCACAAAAATCAATTTGAATGAATTTAATGAAATCAGATATAATTAATTATTAATGAAATTAGTTAATGAAAACAAATTGAATCACAATTTATTAATGAAATCAAATTGAATCACAAAAATCAGTTTGTTGCATACTGCTTGCTTTGTAAGAAGATGGTAAGCCTAAGTACTATAAGAAATAAGCACTTACTAGTCATGCAAAAGAGGAAAATATATAAGATTGTGTGCTGATTCAAAAGAATCGTCATTGTTACTAGACTTAGTATCTAAAGGAATGAAGGAGATATTTGAAGTTGGAAAATGTCAAATTTGATTACCAAAAATAAACCGATTTCAAGTTAGTTCAAGAAGGATAATTTAAAGCAGAATGTTTTTGGCCATAAAGTCTTGTTGATTCACATTTTTCCTTTAATGTATTCAATGATATTTTGGAAATATTTTCACGTATTTTCACTGAAAGTAAAATAGCTAAAAATGTACGTTAAGCTGTACAAAGCTGTTTTTTTTTTTTTTTTTTTTTTTTTAAAGAAAAATTTGACTACTTACCCTGGAAGAATATAGTTTGTAAAGTTTTGCTCCATTTTACTGAATCATGTGCTGTTATGGTTGGTTTTAATGTTATGCATTGTCTTTCAATTTTTTTTATTTATTTTTATGATTTCTGAATGATTCAAAAAGTTATCAATTTAATTCTACAAATATTACCAAAACTTCTGAATATTCCTGATGTGAATTGATATCCTGTATTTGTGATCAAACTGTATGGGATTCTAAAATAACAATTCCAATTTACATTGAATGCTTTTGTAACTGTTTCTATGATAATATTCTCTATTGGTAGAATTTGCATCCAACAAAGTAAAATAATCAATTAATGGCTATTAAGCATTACCTTTTTTCTTTCTTACATTAGATGGTGGATATAGCCCTATTATTTCGATCTGGATTATACCGTCTTTCACCAAGTTCTTCAAATCAGTTGAATTTGAAATATATGTGCAAATAATTTAATTTTTCACACAACTGATGCAAGTTTAATCCTATTCTGTTACATCTTTTTTTTATATTCTTCCAAATGAGTAATACCAAGAATTAGTATTACTGGTAGCACTGATGAATTGTGAAGTATCTCTTTAATTGAGTTGCTCGGGGTAATTGCCAAAACTGCACCCTTTCTCTATAATTTTTAAAAAATCTTTCCTTAATTTTTTCTCTTTATACCAAGGTGTGCAAAGATATACAAGACAATTAAGCGTAACTTATAATTTGGGATTAATATGATCTGAACAGCCGAAGCAATTTCACAATGGATATATAAATGTATCATAAGATGTTTTAAAAATATTACGATACAAATTTAAAAAAATGAATCTGAAATTTTTATGCTAAATTTACTTAGAAAATTTTCCCCATTCTGATTGAAATAAGGCTCAAATTAAAATTCTAATTCTTGTTATTGTGGAATTTTTAATATATTTTTGGGATGAAAATAAATAAAAAAACTATCATACTTTAAAACACATTATTAATTTTTCTATGGCATGTAAAATTGCATTTTGTTATAATTTTAGTAAAATTATTCTACACACATGCAAATTAACTCAATATCAGGTTTTTTCTTTCTTTTTTTGCACTGAAGGTTTGAAATAATATACAAGTTTTAATTTGCGAGATTTATTCTTCCTTTTTCTTATGCAATCCTACTTTAATTGTACTGCATTTCCATTGATTCTATTTTGTTTTATTTAAGCCTTGTTTTTTTTATTATCAAACCATTCAAAATGTATTCTTATTACTGTTTATACCTTAATATTTTATCTAGACCCGCCCTTCCTGAAGAAAGGAAAACTATGGGAAAAAAGCGTAAGCAATCAAAAAAAAGAGAAACTGAATTCTCTGAAGATGAAAAGAAAAGGGAATTAATATTAGAGGAAGCATTAGGAAAGCAAGAAGATATCTGTATCTCACCTCCTGCCAAACTGACGAGATCTTCTAACAAGGTTCAAGGAAAACCATCTACTCAGGAAAAGAAAATGAAAACTAAAAGTTCGCCTGTTTCTCTTCCAACTTCACCTCCTTCGAAGTTAAGGAAGATAACTAATGATGAAAAAATTAATAGTGTCGACAATATGAAAACTTTCACCACATCAGAAAACAAGGTTCCAGTCCCAAACTTTCCTGATGGTTGGAGAAGACAAGCTGTTGTGCGCAAAAGTGGAAAAACTGCAGGTCAAGTTGATATTTATTTTTACAGGTATGCATGCTTTAAATTTTTTTTCTTTTTTAAGTGCTTTATAATCTTAAGTTTTTCATATTGATTGTGTATAACTAAAAAAATTATTTATGAATATTGACCTGTAATTCAGTATATTGTTAGGATAGTGTCTCTAATTACATTCTTACTGTTTTGATGTGAAGCATTGCATTCTCTAAATATCTAGTTCCTATTAAAATCGTATTAGTTCTTACGATGATGCATTGTGGAATTTCATATAGTTATAATAATTCATTAACTCATTATTACATGAGGGAATTGTATTAATGTACTGTTACAGTACTGTGCAAATTAATTGGGACAAACTCAATTTTTTATGAATGTCTTCATTTCTCGGGATTTTCTGCCTCGAACCAATTTCAGCTGCATTTTCTTACAAAAAAGGGTTGTTCTTAACTATTTTGACCAAATAATCATCCCATGTAGAGCATTTTACCATAAATTGCATTTCAGAAGCTTAAGAAGAGGTTGATTGTGCAATTTTTTTTTTTTTTTTTTGTTCTAATGCCTATTAAAAAATTTAAATTATTCCCCGGAAAAAGTTTAGAATTTGCACCCTCAGTCAGCATACTTCAGTAACAGTAAGGAATATTGCTGCTGCAGTTGGAGTTGGAAAATCCAGTGTTTCTTGGGTAATAAATCAGCAAATTAAGTTAGGGACATTTCTCCAAAGCAAAAGAATATATATGGATGTAAACACTATGCAACACTTCGGACAGACAAATTTCTAGTACAAAATAGTAAAATATATCCTAGCAAAGCATTAATTAGGATTATTAGCTACTGGTGTGAGCATTCATTCATCAACAATAAGACGAAGGCTTATTGAAGTAAGAGGATGAGCAAAAACACCAGTCAAAAAACAGTTGTTAACTCCTGTAATGGAGAAAAATGTTTGTATTGAGCTAGAAAATATCAATCCTTAACTGACCAAGATGTATAAGATTGTATTTTTGACAAAACATGTTTTTGTATGCATGGGATTCAAGCAACATTTATAAGACGAAATGCTGGAAAACCATCAGAGAACAACATCTTAATCAAACAGCTTAACACCCTCAGAAACAGAGTCTTGTTGGTTATTTTACATCTGGAGGACCTAGCAGCTTAGTATCAGTTGAAGGGATGGTGAAATCTAAAAAATACATTTCAATATTTGAAGAAAAAATGGTTCCTCTGATGCAAATGTTTGCTGGTGTTGTTGGTGTCTTTGAACAAGATCTTTTTCCATACCACAATTCCCAGCTGGTAAAGAATTTTTTCCCAGAAAAAATATTAACAGTTTTGGGTTGGCCTGGTAATTCCAGAGATGTAAATCTCAACAAAAATTTCTGGAGCATTGTGAAGGAACATGTAAATAAAATGGATTGCTACACTATAAGAAATATGATTGAGAATGTTATTAAAGTTTGGTTACATGTGGATAACATAAAAAATGTGTGTTATAAATTAGTGGAATCCATGCTAAAATGTGCTCAGGATCTTATTAAAGCTAGGACATATTTACTGCTAGATTGCTATATCATACAGCCTATACTAATCAAACAACATAGATGAAACTTTTTGCGTTTATCCCAATTAATTTTGGCAGTTCTGTATTTAAAAAGAAATACAATTAATAAGTATATGCCTTATATGTTTGGTTACAAGATTATTTATATACCTATTTTATTAAAAGTAGTGTAATATGACTTAATATGTGTAATGTTTTCGCAATAAAAATGAAAAGGGGTAGCCTTTTTATTTAAACCTTAAATCTTTGGTCTTAAGCTGATAAATGCACAAATGGCACAGGAGAAATCCCATCTTAACACTAAATCTACCACTGTTTCACTAACACATTAGAACTGCCATTAGATAATGATCATTTGACTGCTTATGGTAAGTTTAATGCTACATTGAATGTTCATTTAGAGACGTATTTTGAGCATTGGAAAGCATTGTCTGTAGGAAAGTATTTATTGAAAAGTATTGTTAACAAATTCTGTAAAATTATGCAGGATGTACAAGATAGTTAGTAGCTGCTAAAAATAAATCATTCAAATATTTTATATCATTTCAAACCTATAGCGTATATCTTGCAATTAGACATAACAAAGAATATTCATGCTTGCTAATGTCTTAGGTATTTTAATGCAGTTTTCTGAACAAGAGGCTGATTTTTAAAAATCTATAATTTCCGATTTTGTTTGAAAAACTATTTTTACTTTGACAAATATAGAAATGCATTTTAAGCATTTTACATATTTCTATGCAAATGCTTACCCAATGCAGTTTTGAGAGTGAAGTAAAATACCTCAATTTTGAAAATTATATTTATATTAAATATTTTTATAAATTGTATGGTAATTTGTTAGAATGTTTTAAATCACTTATTGGTACTAGCATTTATATACAATTGTGAATGGGAAAAGGATCCCTTGAATACCCTAAATTAGTGAATGTTTCATGGAATAGTGCTGATAGTCGTTTTTGGACTTTAGTACTGTAAGTAAAATTCCCTATGGAAGATGCCGTGTGCTCATATAGAAACTTAAATTTTATTGTGTGTTTGATATGAAAGCTTTATTTGAAAAGCATTAATTAAATGTTTAAACAAAGATGCCTCTAAAAATAAGCTTTGTTTTACCTATTTAATTAATGTTTTTCAATTAAAATATATTTATTAGTGCTGATTTTTTAAAATTTGTTAAACTTTCCTATTTGTGCATATATTTTGAACTTCAAATGAAATTTTCTGCCTTATTGGGATATGTGAAATTTTTTTACAATCTAAAGAAGTTTCAAAATTTCTATTCTAATCCAACTTAGTCTTCAATTTCTGATCCAGTTTAGATAAATTAGTACATCTATTTTAAATTTTCATTGCTTTCTTTAACAGATATTAATTTTTGTTTGTTTGTACAGCCCTGAAGGAACAAAGCTTCGTTCACGTCCGGATGTGGCATCATATTTAGCCGGACATAAGTGCTCATTAAAGGTTGAGGCTTTTGATTTTAGCAAAACAGTAAAGACAAATGAAACTGTTGAAAATAAAAGCAGTGCTTTTGAGAATGGTACTTCACCAAGAAAAAGAAAGAGTGTGCAATATGAAAATACTGAAGGAGTGGAATTAAAAGATTCATCAAAAGCTGTATCCGTAAACAAGTCAAGATCTGAAAAATCTTCCTTTCATCCTCCTGTTGAAGTGAAAGAAAAGAGTCCTTCATCTGAAAGAAAAAATAAGGTTTTAATAAAAATTTTAGAATTCAAACCTAAAAAGAAAAAAATAATTATTTGAACATTTTAAAAAAAATTTATAATATATTGTTAGTATTGTATTCAAGTTTTTATGCTTTAAAGTCTTAAATATATTTTTTATTTTTTCAGATTTATATTATAATTTAATGGGCGTTTTCTTCACAGTGTTATGTTAATTATTTGATTGCTTTCTTTCATTATCTGAAATGCCAAATATTTTATTTTTCAAACATATAATCGTTTTTTTTTGTGTGTGTGTTTGTGTGTGTGTGCTGAAATGGCAAATCCCTATCCTGTTCTTACCTTTAGTTATCAGCATAAACTATTTTCCTGTAATTGCCACGTTCTGTCACATACACTACATCTTCCTCATCTAATTGAAATTAAAAAAAAACATCCACCATTATTACATTTTTGTTTTACTTTGTTAAAAAGGAATTTTAAGCATATTGTCTTAATTGTTTTAATTTCTTTTTCATGATCCTTCCCACTACATAATTGTTTCTTAAATACATTCATTCTTTGAAAAGTTGATAATAGTTCGTTGTTCTGAAGAAAAAGAGAATTTCTTATAAAAAGATAGTGTTGTCATGCTAAAGATCAATTTTTTAATATATATTTATATATATATATTGTGCAGGTGATATAATGTGTGATGTCTGTTAAAAATTCACAGATATTTTAAAGCATTTTTAAAATATTAATCTTCAAATTTTTGTACTTTTTATCAATAAAATGAGTAAATAGCAGTTGTATCCATTTCTTAACTTCTTTTTTCTTGTTTTCAAGAGTTTTACATTATTTTTTTAATGCATTGTCACATTAATGTTAATGAAACTTCTTTACAAAGTTTCTTCTCTAAATTATACTGCACTGTTTATTGAGAACTTGACCCTTCAGAAATTATTTTAAATACTTTCAAGGTACAGATGACATATCTGTCTAAAAATAATAGTATTTGTTAACTGCCAGAAATTAATTACAAAATAAGATGGTAATAACTATAAATTAATTTAATTATTAATAATAATTATAAATCAATGCAAATTTATGTTGTTCTTACTACAAAAAACCTGCAAATTAATATTTTTCTTATCTGTAAGTACTTAACTTTCATTCCAGCATCGATTCATTAATGTTTGGTTCTTTTTTAAAATTATGAGAAATGACCGTGAATAGCTAGCTTTGAAGATATTGTTTTTCCTGTTAAAGTTGATTTACTGTATTTTTTCAGTCTATTTTTTATCACTGTCATTAATAGCAATTTAGAGCGAATTTATACTCCCTTCATAAAAGACTGGCTCTACCTCGCCCTAGAATTGCAGTTTTGGAGTCTGATGATCATGAATCTCCACCCTATTCTTCCATTGAAGAGCCACTGTACAAACTGAATCTCTCAGTTAGTAAAACATCCTCATAAATGCGTGATGGGGTTTGAAGCGTCGTATGACGTGGGAAGGCAAGTTCATTTCACATGTACCGTATGTAATATATATTCCTTTCACTTTTGCTGGTACTATCGTAAGTATTAATTTTAAACTTAAGGATCATGCTTATATGTTATAGCCCTCAACTAATTTATATGACTTCCAAATTATATTTTGCATTCATTGATCCATAATTTTTGCAGGCTCAGTGCGAACCTGCTATAATTGTAGAAATTTATTAATAAGCTGTTGCGTTCTGATCAGTCTCCCTACTCTATTGAGAGTGGGTAGCATTATTCGGAATTCTTAAAAACTGCTTTTTTTTCCTTATGATTTTTATATAAAATCCTTAAAAGTGCCTTTTATTATTTGAAATCCAGTTGCTTGTATTTTCTTTTGATGAAAAATCATTTTAACACGCTAGAACTGCCCGATTATAGGCTGTATTTTATTTGTGATGTCAGACCTTTCAATGTTTATCATATTTAATGAATTCGGAGGTGAGTCACAAATGTTTTTATCTCAGTTTAGGAACATGGTGATAGAATGAAGTAAATATATTCTTTTCATTTACTTTATTCTTATTTCACCTCCTTTTGCTTGTTTTGATAAGGAGAAAATATTTTTTGTTGAAATAATATTATTTGTTCATCACGGTTACCAATGCCGCTAGGAGAACCGGAAAAACACGAGGAATTTAAATCATGTCTTAAAAAATAACCGGGAAAATGCAAGGAATTTAAAAAAATTTCATAAAAACAGGGAAATTTAAGCTTTTAAATTATTTTCTTCCCATCCAAATCATGTCGATCTCTAAAGATTGCAGGAATAAAAGTTCATAGTCAAAACTTCTAAAAACGAAACAATACCATTTACGATAATGTAATGCGGAAACTCACCCCTTTCCTCTCCCTTCGTTTTTTGAATTGATCATTTCAGTTTCGATTTACAAGGCAGTTCTTTTTCCATGAGATGCCCGAATGACAGTTAATGAGCTTGCCCGAAACTGACAGAATTAGCAACATTCAATCTACAGAAGTAGTGTGGTGGTGTTCAGTCTCCCATACTTGAGTTTATTGAATGGTTTCTTTTTTATGTGAGAAACTTTTAGCTTATTCAAAGTAGAGTAGGAAATATTTTTAATTCAATGAGTTGCTGAAAATCCGTGTGTTATGCTAATTGGATTGATAAAATAAATCAATCCCGTTTTGGCTGAATGAATTTGAGAAGTTCCACAAAAATCAGTTTGTTGTATACTGCTTGCTTTGTATTAAGATAAATAAGCCTGAATAATATAGGGAACAAGCACTTATTAGCCAGGCAAAAGTGCAAACATATAAGAATGTGTGCCAGTTCAAAAGTCGGCATTGACACTAGACTTAATATCTAAAAGAAATGATTCGTCAAATCAGAACACGTCAGATTTAATATCCGATAATAAAAGGATTTCGAAATTTTTTTGTTAAAGAACAATCATTTTTAAAGCTGAATTTTAGTGGGTATAAAACTTGTTGATTCACATTCGTCCTTTAATGCTTTTTATGATATAGAGTCAATATTTTCTACACATTTTCATTGAAAGTGAAATAGCTAAAAATGCATGTTAGTCTGTACAAGGATGTCATACCTTATTTGTGAAATAAACTTCATGAAACTGGTGACTGAAATATATGCAGGAGTTGATGCCCAAATATTTGAATTAGCAAAAATGAATAAATAAATTTAAAAAAAAAAAGAAATCTTGCTTTGTTATGTTTTTTAGTAAGTGACCATTAAATAGTTTGTATCACAACAAAAAGGTTTTGTATTTTATTGCACCCCAGTCCTTGATTTTGTGTGACTTACAATTAAAGATCAGGAGAGTTAATATATTACCCCCTCTTAGTTTTTTCTGCTTAATTCTAGATCATAAATAAAGGTAATTTTGTTGTTTTCTTTTTATAAATATAGACCTTTTTTAAATATGCTGTTATTTTGGGAAATATTAAGTTGTTTCCTTTTCCCACTCCTTAAAAACATATTCCATTATATCCGGGACATGAATGCTATAAGCGGATTTATTCGCATCCTGAATATATACATGGATGATTTTTTTTTCCAGATCTGTGTGGCAACATTGATTCATATTACGTTTTTGACTGTTACTTCAGTTCATCTTTGCTTTTCTACATGAGATTACTTATTTGTAAAGTATTTGTTACTTATATCTCAAAGTTATGTAATGAATTCCATTAGCAAATTATTTTTTTTTAAAATTTTTGTGCAAAAGTTTATAAATTCTTAATTAAATATGTCATAAAATGTGCATTTGATTTGGTATGGACTTTAAAGAGTGAATACACTGAATGCTTCCAAAAATAAAAATAAAGCAAAATGTTCATGATGCTCATAAGTTACTAGTAAGTTTACTTTTGCAATAAGATATTGAAAAGAAATTAAAGCTGATAAGGTTTCTTTTTTTAGTACACAAAGTATTCAAACAGAAGGAATTTTAATCGCAAATAAAAAAAACCCCGCGAGATTTTGCCCCATCTCCATGATTTAAACCTACAAATAACGCACTTTTGATTATCTGTGAATATGGTGATTTGAAAATTGATTTGTGCTGGAATTTCTGAATTCTGAATTGGTAGATTTTAATCGCATTTTCAGCAAAATCCAATTTCCATCGCGTTTGGTTTGTTTGTTGAATAGGATTAACTTCAAAGTGCAAGGACAGTAAAATGTTGCGTACAGTTTTAGCACCTAAAGTATAGTTCGATAGTTCTTAATAGTTCGATATCTAAATTTTGAACCAAATCGATCTACGAGTTGACCATATATCAGTTTGCATGTTTCGTATACTTGTAAACACTGTAACAAAGTAATAAATACAGTTTGGGCAAATGAAATTTTTTAAAGTTATCTTGTTTCTAAAATATTCTTTAATTCTCTCATAAATTTTGGATTTAATTGACCGATCAAAAAGTTTCGGTGCATACTCGATTTTTCCCGTTTCACACTGTTGCTCTGAAAATAAAAATATGTGTACTCGTGGCATGCACAGCCTTGCTTAATTCGTGATCTCTATTTTTTTGTGGCAGAGGGAGAGGTGAAAATCGTCATTAGGAAATAAGCTGTTATACCTTCTCGTCTAGTTTCATATGCATTTATGGCTGAGTGCATTAAGCCATTTCTTCAATTGTATCAGTAATGATCCGCATTTGCTTTTTTATGTAGTATATTATATAAAATTGTTCCAAGCCAAAACTTGGTCATCAAAAAAAATATATTAATGCAGTCAACTGCTTTAAACTAAAAATGATAAGACATGAATTTTCAATAGTATATTTATTGTAAATTCAACTTCTATATTTTTTAAATTTTTGAAAGAAAATCTGTCAGTTGAGATTATTTCTCAATAATATGCTGATGCCAATATTTTTCTGGCAGTGTATCTTGTTCTGCAATTAATAAAGTGAGTGAAGGTAGTAGAAGAGACAAATTATTGAAAACTTGCATTCCACAAAAGCAATATCTGATAGCATTATATACTTTTCAGGCATGAGTTATCGGTAGCGTCTTTTAAAAATTTTGGAATGCATTATGAACTCGATAAATTTTGCGTAAGAAATGTTGTTTTGGCAGGAACAAGTAAGTGTGTAAAATAAATAATGTTCTTTGTGGTACTTTCATTAGAAAGATGAAAAGGTTGTATGAAGATGTTATTCTCATGGAGTTTCTAAAGTTTCTAAAATCACTTTTCAAAAAGAACTCACTTTAACTCGATTTTGATTATTTTCTTGTCAGGAAAATGAGATCGGATGAGGTATTTTATTTTTAATTCTTTTTTTGAAGATCATAAATTAAAAATGTATGGAGAATTTTAAAATTTTCCATTTTTTCTCGCGACCATGCATCTGTTAAAAAGAATTTGGCATTAATTAAAATATTGAAATGGGAAATTTGAATGAAGACTATCATACGTTTCACAAAATGTAATCTATGACTACATAAAGCAATCTGGCAGCATCTGCTCATTTAACATTACGAAAGAATAGAGAATGTTTATTGCATCAGCTCATTTAAAATATGACCTACTTTTGGGCAAAGAAATAATTATCAATGACTTAGAGGAAGTTAGACTCTGATTTTTTAAAATCTTTTTATAGAAAAAAAATTTCTGCTTCAAAAGAGAATTGTTCTAATTAAATATAAAAATAATGAGCTAAAATGTTTCATTGCTAAAAAAATTAATTATTTGGGGAAAAATTAGAAATGTTTGAAAAAATCTCTGAAGAGAAATAACCTTTTATTTGCATACTTAATAAAGTTGGCATGATTTTTCTATTCTAAACTTATTTATCTTTATAACCTTCTTCGAGGAATTGGAATGTTAATGAAGTTGCAATATAATCTTTCTTTCTCCTTGTTCTGCTAACTGCAGTGTAATGAAATAATTTTAGATATGCGGCGACTCTTTTAATAAGGTTTTTCAAACGAAAAATTCATTAAAAAATTTGCTTCAGTGATAGTGAAAAATATTCAGTATTTCCTTGCAGTGTTTTATGTACATAAATGTATAAAAAAAGAAAACAATTAATTTACGGACCTTGTCTCTTGGATTTCAGTTTAGGCAATTCCTTATTACTCTTTTTGATTTTTGTGCTAGAGAAAAATTTCAGCCTAGTTTATTTATGTTTTTGATGAATTACTTAATTTCTCACTCACTGGTTTTACTTTTGTATCTTTATATAACCGAATCTGGTGTTTTTATGGGGAGGGGGTGATTTTTTCATGTATTTGATGGATTTTTTTCTAACGATTACATTGTACCATAGTTACAGGAAATTCATATTACAGTTGCCATTAATAAAACAATACTAGTTATGCTCAGAAAATGTAGTGTGAATTCAAGTGCATTTGACAAAGATAAAGTTTATAATTTATAAACTACTGGATCAATTGTGAATATCTTATGAGTGTTTTCCAACTTAGCCATTCTGAATGTTATCATTTAAACATTATTACATTCTAGGTTATATACATTATAACTTTTAAAATTGAACTTAGATGGCTATATTCGCTATTCATCAACTCTTCCCTGTATTCTTTTCGTTATTATATATACCCTCGGAGTCGTGGAGGACATTTTGCATTGACGGATTCACATTTCCACCCTCACCTGATAATATATTTATGTGGAAAGAATTATTGAAATTCTACTCTCAGTTAATTAAAAAAATTACTTAGGTCTAATCAAAAGAACTTGTGACAGGAAAATATTACAAAAAATTTCTGTTCTCAGCTACCATTCATTGCTTTATATTCTGCCACCATTGCCTCAGCAATTTTCCCTTTCCTTAATTTTCCCTTTAATATAATGAGATTTTTATTCCTTTTTTTAATGCAGTTCTGTTTTAATTAAATTGTGTTTCCACATTGATTCTGCTTTGTTTTAAGTTCTATTGCTTTTTTTTTAATCAAGCCATGCAAAAAGTATGTATAGTTTTTTTTGTTTTGTTATGTATATAACTTACCATTTTATTTAGGTCATTCTTGAAGAAGAGAAAGATGCCGTTAGGGAAAAGAGTAATCATATGTCAAGAAAGAAGAAAACACAAATGAATACATGGCCACTTGCAAAACTGAGATCTGCTAACAAAGAAGAAAAATCACCTACTCAGGAAAAGAAGATGAATACTAAGGAAATATCCGTTTCTCTTCCGTCTTCTCCTCTTTCGAAGTTACGGAAGATTACTAAAGAGGACAAAATGAAACCTGCTGACGAGTTGAAAATGTCCACCTCGGAAGAAAAGATTCCTGTTGAAAACCTTCATGTTGGTTGGAAAGGGATGGTTGCATCACCACCTCTTGCAAAACTGAGATCTGCTAAGAAAACAGAAGAAAAACCACCTACTCAGGAAAAGAAGATGAATACCAAGGAAATATCTGCTTTTGTTCCCTCTTCTCCTCTTTCGAAGTTACGGAAGATTACTAAAGATGACAAAATGAAACCTGCTGACGAGTTGAAAATGCCCACCTCGGAAGAAAAGATTCCTATTGCAAACCTTCCTGATGGTTGGAGAAAACAAGTTGTTGTACGCAAATCTGGAAGAACTGCAGGTCAAGCTGATATATACTTTTACAGGTATGCTAATTTCTTTCAAACATTATGCTCTTTTTTTAAATGCTTATAACCTGTAAGAATTTCATATTTGCTGTGTGTAATTATAGAATACTTGTAGGTAACCGGCGCTATACAGCCACAGATGTAATTTTAGAGATATCGTTTGAAATTTGAAATAACTATCTTGTTATTCGGAATGATAGAAAGAATATATATTTTCTTGTGGACGGTAAATAGATAAATGAGAATATATAAAGGAGAAGTATAAATAATATTTATTCTATTAATTTATTAATAAATGCTTTTAGGGTAGACAATATTTTTTATCTTTCCGTCTTCAGCAAAAACAAATACATTTCTTGACTGTCCGTTCGTGAGCATCCAACATATAACTGGCCATGTGAAAAACGCGAATTTTCTATAATCAACCTGGATACTCGAAGTGATTGACCTTGCGCCTTGTTGATGTTTATCAAGAATGCTAGTCTAACGGAGAACTGCAGTTTCCTTTCGAAATCTAAAGGAATTCCGGTGGGAATAATGGGAATGCGTGGAGAGAGCACATCTTCTCCTATAGACTTTCCGTTCAGACTAGTTGTCTTGATTCCTGTCCCATATTGGTCTTCTGATGTGTGAGATCGGGTAGTACATAAACGTTGTCTTTCGATTCTTGCCACATGCTGATCATGAGATTTTAAAGTACCTGAATTTGCAATTTGTAAATAATCGGCATTATTGCTCGCTTGCCGTTCCTTGTTTGTTAGAGAAGCACGAATTTGCTTATTTCTACGTGCTGTTTGGTAGATCTATTCATTGACGAACGCTCGTGAGGCATATTTTTTGACAAAGCAGTTAACATGATATACACTTGTGTAACTGAAATATCATTTGTCGATTCACTGTGGACAAATTACTTTTTGCACTGGAAAATTTCCATTATATATAACTTCCTTTTATCGGAATCGATAATAATAATTCTGTTTTGTGTGTGTGAGATAAACTGAATAATATGCAAGTTACTGCAGTTGAAATATTGTGTACGCCAAATGACAACATCTTATGTAGATGACCATTCATTAACGAAAAGAAGAAATTAGTGTTTGCACTAGATATTTTCGATTTCATATCAAGTCACATTGATTAGCCTTGGTGATAATTTTATTCTGTTTGATGTGCGGAATAACTTGTGGTATTTACGGTTTGTCGTTTGTCAATTTTAAAATGATGTTGAGTAATAGAAACGTCTGAAATGATTTTATTGTGTTCAAAATAAATATTAATATTTCTACAATGCCTGTAACCTTCGCGCAAGTACAAGCAATAAGTTTACAGTTTTATTGGAGTTGCATGAACGGTATGACAGTGCATAAAATACGAACAAATAAAAATTCATTTTTATATAATGAGTAATTTATATTATGAATAGCACTTCCATCAATATGTTGTTCGGGTAGTGTTTCTGATGACAGCGTCACAGTTTTGATATGATTACTTGTCACCTCTAGAATATTCATATCAAAATTGTATTAGTCTTTATTTTTGTACGAAATTACAAATATTTGTGCATTAACATAGTTTAAAACAAGGGTAAAGGTTAATACATTATTTTAAAAAAAAAATTCCCATGATAGATATGAAGAAAGAAGGGTAAGGCAGTACAAAGTCACATTTCTTAACTTCTGAGATATAATGATTTGAAAGTTAGATCTAATATTCAAATCAAAATATTTATCCTTGTAAAGGTGGCTGTTATTTTTTTTTTTTTGCTAGTTCTTTAGTAATATTTGAGCTATTCTGAATAACAGTGTTGCATTATTATAATGATGTTATAATTATTTTCT
Source organism: Argiope trifasciata (assembly GCA_026543055.1). NCBI lineage: Eukaryota > Metazoa > Arthropoda > Arachnida > Araneae > Araneidae > Argiope > Argiope trifasciata. Next base: position 1,761,478 of record JAPMOQ010021776.1, on the reverse strand, counting down.
TTGTAAATTAGTTGTTTTCATAAGCAAACTGGGAAAATGCTGTTTTAATCCAATATCAGAAAGATATTCAATCATGATATTTAACAGGTCCTGTTTCCCATAACGATTTTTCTAAGTTACTGAGATCCATTATTTTTTAGTCAGAATACAATAGTGGCAATAATGAAAATATTTATATACTACCTGGCCAATGATTATAAATTATTTGCGATTTTAGGCATTTTGTCAAATATCTAGAAAAATACATTAAGAATTATCATGAAACGTTACCCAAAACGTTTTAGAGAGCAGTTATTAAGTTGAAGGAAAAAAAAATATTTTTTGGATAACTATACAAAAATTAATGAAGCAAAAGCTCCAAACTTTAGTGCATGATTAAGAGGCTTTTGTACTAAACTTCATTCATTATTATGAGAATAACTCTTAATCGGGAAGAAAGGATTGTTTTTTCATAAAAACAATCCTAAATTTCATATAGTTTTTGCTTATAATTATAAAGTTGTTAATGTAAAAGAATGTTCTTTATAGGAACCATGACAAAAGACATTGTACACAGTAACCTAAAATCAAAATTTAAAAATAATAAACATAGAATGAAAACGAACAATTTATTGAATGACATTTCTCTGCGGATGTGTGAATGCAATCAAAATGTGATATGTATAATATATTAGCTCATTGTTTGGGTTTTGAAACTTTAAAAAGAACAGCTTGAAAACTCTGAAAGACACCTCCCATAGATAAAGCTGGAAATTATTGTCCTCAAAAGGAAGCAGGAAATGAGGGACTGTATCCTAACACATTAAAGGCGGGGGGATCTTGACGAAAGTATGATAGGTAACGCTGCGACCCCCCCCCCCCCCGTCTCGTTTTTCGTCTTACAGCGGGCGATATTTTGTGCAATCATAAAACAACTTAGACTTAAATCATATTACTACGACTCCCGCCTTAATGTGTTAATATTATATATATATAT
>JAPMOQ010021776.1:1660258-1760102 GCA_026543055.1 Argiope trifasciata | reverse complement strand
AAATGAAGTAAGCAACATGTGTCATTTTAACAAGTAAAAAGGATTTATATTTAAATTGCTTGTGGTGAATAGAGGAGTAAATTTGTAATATTTCTTTCATTGCTTGATTGTTAACATTTGTACTTAATGATACATAGTTTATAAATCTCTTACAGATGTAAATGAAGTAAGCAACATGTGTCATTTTAACAAGTAAAAAGGATTGTAGTTGCAATTTTACGACTGAAAAACCTGCATCAGTATAAACTAATAATTTTTGACGCATTTAATATGGCATTGGTCGTTTTCGCTGCAATCACAGCCTCGACTCTTTTAGATAGAATTTCTACTAATCTTCTATAGATTGTCTCTGGAATTATCCTCCATTCTTCCTACAATACTTCGAACAATTCGGTTTTAATGATGGGGTTTTGTGGTCCAATCCTCAGCCAGTGTTTCAACTTCTCCCAAAGATTCGGAATTATATCATGTCTTTGAGGTGGTCAATCGGGCTGTTAGACTACCATGTCCCCAAACCATTGTTTTTATGTTATGTGCTCTATATAGAGAGGCATTATCATGCTGCAGTATATACGGTCCAATGCCGAACATTTGCCAAATAGTAAGAAATGCATAATTGTCTAATATGTCAACATAGTCTTCAGCATTCATCGTTGTAGACTATAAAGCCAATAGACCGAGGGCAAACCATGCAAAACAAGACCAAACTATGATTAAACCGCTTCCGAATTTAAAAGTGGGAGCACTGTACTGCAGTAAATAGCGCTCACCTGGCATTCATCGGTCCGGACACGTCCTTTGGAATGTCTGGAAAACGTAAAGCACGATTCGTCGCTCCTCATTATGTTATTCCACTGATTTTGTGTCCTTTCTTCCACAAAGTATTTACTTTGTGGAAACTTAAAATATAAACATAAATGCTTAGCTTATTTTTTCCCATTGAAAGTAACTTTTATATAGTTTTTTTGTTTGTTTTTTAGTTTTAAAACTAACATTGAAAAATACGATGAATAATTTTACAATAAAGAGAAATTTAATAAAAGAAAATGCAATAACATTTTACAAAAATAGCTTTAGTGAATATAAAGGTAATATTTTGGATGCAACGTACCCTTTCTTTTCATCCTGTAGTTTATTCTTTAAAATATTGATCAGTGAAAGGAATTTTTAAGGCATCTATTTTTAAACATTTAATTGCTGCTTTTCAGATAAAATGTATTTATAATTCATTCTTTCCTGTTACTTTCTTATTTGCACATATATCTGGAATCTTAAAAGAAATTTTCTGATTCATAAGGAGGTGTTAATTTTTTTTTTACAACTTAATGATGGTTGCAAATGGAAGCTTCAAAACTTCTGTTCCAATCCAGTCTTTAGCTCTGATCCAATTTGGTTAAATCAGTGATTATTTTAAATTTCCATTGTTTTTTTTTTAACTCAAATAATTTTTAAAATTTTATTTTATTTTTGCAGCCCTGATGGAAGAAAATTTCGTTCACGTCTGGAAATGGCAGCTTATTTAGAATTAACAAATAGCACACTCAAAGTGGAAGATTTTGATTTCAGTAAAACGACGAATATAACTGAAACTGCCGTAAAGGTAAACAATGTTGCTGAGAATTGCACAGCTAAGAGGAATAAAAGTAAAAATATACAAGATGAAAATGCATGGAAGAATGGAGTTGAATTTGAGGATTCATCTAAAGCTGTGTCCACAAAAATGTCCAGGCCTGTTAGAAAATTCCCTTCTAAAGTGCCTCCTCCTGCTAGCACCAAAGAAAAAATTGATAACAAAGCGAAGAAAGTTTTTAAAAAAAGTTTAGAATCCAAGCTTAAAAAGTCAAAAAAATAATTTGAACATTACTTAAATTTATTTTAAAACGTTCTAAGTGTTGTGCTCTCTTTTTATGTTGTGGATGTCTTTTTTAAGTCTTAAATTCATTTTCTATTTTTTCAGATTTATCATATAATTGAGTTGGCATCTTTTACGCGATGTTCAATGTGTGATCAGTAAATGTTTCAGAAAGTTTAATTTGACAATATTTGTGATGCCTTAATTGTTATATTAATTATGTGCTTGTTTATAACAGGGTTGCCATGGCACCGTGAGAATCGGGAAAAATACAGAGAAGTTTCTTGGTTCCTTAAAAAAATGTCGATCTTTAAATTTTGCCAGAATAAAAGATCGTACCCTTTACTCTTGAGAAGGATGTACTGAAAATAATTTTCCTGTCGTTATGACAGTCCTGTTATTTTCAATTCTTGAGTTACACTGAAGAAAATTAGTACGATGGCCTTGACCAGTTAATTTAACACGAAATAGTTGCTTTTTAATATCCTATAAAGAAAGAGCATTTTTTTAAGGGCTTGGATTTTTTCTTCTTTTTTAAATCTCAAAATAAATTTGATTGTAGCTAATCATCATTCCTGATTATCTAAGATTTACGTTTCATTTTGAACCAATACATCGGCCATTTTGAAAAGAATCTCGTAACTTTGAACAGTGGTCAGATGACAAAGACAGTTTAAACTGGCGCGCCATGCACATAGGGATGGACTTGACGGATTAATATGCTTACATGGCGGCAATAAATAAGAAGGAATTCTTATTAAATATCCTATAATTATTATTCAGTACATAAAATTTCATCCTTGCCCTCTGATATTTATTTTTCAAAGCTAAAGCTGCAAAATTTGGTATAACCCAGACACCATTCAAGAAAAGGCTTCATGTTACTAATTTTCTTCATCTTTAAAAATACTAATCAGTAAGCAAGAGAATAACGATGGGCCGATGGACAGATGCACAAGACATCGATTTTGGAGGAGTGAGGATAAAATAAAATTATTTTTATATCAGTTGTTGAAATTTATGTCAAGGGGAAGAGAAGAAAAATAATACTTAGCCTCTGACATTGTTCATCTTTGTTATTTTAGTTAATGATTAAGAAAATTTTCATGAAAAATTCTTGAATATCTTTAGTTTCTTTGATCAAGCATTCTTCGTTTTGAGAATGTTGCAATTTATCCAATAAAACCTTGTGAAAATGTTGACTTACAGATATCTAGTCATATTTCAACATTAGCTTTATTCAATACATAAATAAGTACATAACAGTGCGCACATTCCAAAACATAAATAGCACTTGTCAAAAACCTCCCTTAATCTCATTCTGTTTTTAATATAAAGTTGGTTGTTATAAATCGTGATATACAAATATAGATGATAAATGACAAATATGATCAATACAAACTGAGTTGAACACATGAATTCATCTAAAACAATTTTCATTCAAAAATGTAAAAAAGTAAATATGAATATCTAGTTACAAAGATAAATGAAAAAAAAAAAAATGATTTTACAGGCATTATGCATAATATATATTCTGAAATATGCACCACCATTAAATTATTTATTTGCAATATCTTTATAATTTTATTTTAGCACGACAACACTTTATATCACAGGCTCTTCTGGGCATACAACACTGAATTTATCTTTATGTGCTGAGTACATTTTTAGCAAATTTTAAAAGGAAAAAATATTTTAAATTTCTATGCATAAAAGAGGGTTGTCAATCATTCATGCTGTACAGTAGATAGCTGGACCTCCATCAACCGAGATGGTACTCAAAAATACGTTTTTTTTAAAAAATTAAATTACCTAAATTTTTAGAAAAGGCTCTTAATGTTGGAATATATTTCATGATAAAAAGGTTTGAGGAATCCAGGTCGGCTCTAAGTGGATGTGATCACACAAGGCCCCATGACACTTAGGAGTAATTTTTTTCTATTTTATTTCAATCCAAATACACATATACAACTGAATATTCCGTGATTTGTGCTCATTTCGAATTCTTCAATCTAAAGCAAGGTTCAGGGCTTTCAGATTCGTTACATTTGCAGATAGCTCTGATTACATAAGAACTAAGATTACATTGAAAGTGCAGTGATTTATTAGAGGGAAAAGATTCAAATGTTTTTAAAAACATTAGATTTTCTTTTTGGTAAAATGGGTTGAAGACAATCTACTCAGCTATTGCAAAGAATTAAATGACATTTTATTTGAGATTTATATTCCATGATCTCATCAATAAAAATTTTATAATACTTATTCAAAAGTAATTTATTTGAATAGAAATTATATCTAATTTTTTTTCTGAAAATTATCACAATTATTGCCTCAGCAAAAATACTTTACCATAAAATATTAAAGAAATTTAAATCAACGAAAAAACTAAATTATAAGGAAATTATCGACGAAATTGAAACAAAAACCATACATTGTTGTCTTATTTAAAATTCGCATGATACATTATATTTAATAAGTTTATTTAACAATGAATTTTATAAGTTGATATATAAACAGTGAATGTTTGTTATCTTTTTTTCGAGCATTCCCTGATATTAAATCTAGCTCACTGATGAATATATTGCGAAGACTTATAAATGATCTCCATATAACATTTCATAACTAAAATGAGGGGCGCATAATTTCATTCTACGGCATTTCAATGGTAATCTGAGCAAATTCCAAGCATTTTAGGAAAAATGGCAACGTAAACGCATTGGCTTTCCATTGTTGAATGAGGGGAGGGGGAAAATAAGAAGGAAACATTCGCGAATCTAGTGTATTTTTAGGAAAGACTCTGAAAAAGAAATGTATTGATCGATTAATGTTAGAAAAAAAAAATAAAAGCTCGCAAGATTTTTGGAAATTAATAAAAGAATTTGTTAAAATGCTAATATTAACTTATTTCTAAAATTAATTATTTTCTGGAACTTGTAGCCTTATTTCTAAAATTGCAAATAACCAAATTTGTTGAAAGAAAAGAAGTCATGACTAATATCTATTAATCAAGTTTGATTAATGGCGATTCAAGTCCCAAACAATTGGGTTGATTGAGGTTCTCTTGTAAATTTCTTTTACATTTTTTTTTAATACCACCATTCTCCCAGTAACGTCCTACGTTTTTAACACTTGCTGCAGAAGTTTCATCATTAAAAAAAATCCATAATTTCGAAGAACTAATAATGAATGAAGATATAAAAGAATACTTACATACAAAAAGCATAATAAAAATATAATTGCATTAAAATTTTTTTTAATTTCAGTTATTTAAAATAAATTTTAAGTACCACTACATAAGAAAATGGCTAAATTTCGCATGGGCTATAATTACACACTGATGCCTTTAATCAGTTTCGAAATTCTTGGTCATTTGATATGAGTTTCACCGACATTTTATAAAAACACTTTTGATCATTTGAACCATCTTATTGAAATGTGTACTAATATATTCTTGAAACATTACTATTTTAATAAAAGAGAAAAAATGCAATAAGAAATTATTTCTGATAAAATACAATGCCATTCTTCTGAAAAATTATGCTGATGTTCTAGATTATTGAATATGCCTGAATAAATTACACAGGGATGTATTTTTCATCTCATTTTTATAGATAAAACAACACCTAAGACTTCAAAATTTTAATTTTTCAAAAATAATATTTATTGTTAAATAATGCTTTGTTTAAATTGAATTTTAAAAAAAGTACGTGGAACAAGAAAAACAAAAGTTGCTTTAAATCAATAATAAGACTACATTCACTAATCTATCAGGAAATGGCAGATTCATGAAAACTTGAAATACTTTATGCATTGTTCAATAACAACAACAAAAAAAAGTCAGAAATATGACGCATCAAAAATAGAAACTAGAAATGTCAAATGCACATTTAAAAGAAACAAAAATGTGCTCGGCACACAAAGACGATAAACTTTTCAACAACAATTTAACAGGAAACATGTTTATAAGAAAATACCTTTCAAAAATTACATTTCAAGATCCTTCAACAATGCAATTTTATTTGCATATTCTGATTGCACTATGTTACATTACTAGTCATATATAAATAGAAAATATTTTTCATATCGGAAGTTCTTATTTCAAAATATCAAATACGAAATACTGAAAAAGTCTGTAGACTACATTCCAAATGAAAACTAAACTAAGTGTCCTTTAACAGAATGTCAGTAAATAAGTCATTTAACAATATAATCACTTTTCATGCACTCATAAAAAGAAATATAAATATCAATAAATTGAACATTTTCAACATTCAGCGAAAAAAATTAAGACTATGAAGATTCATAATTTACAAGGCAAGCAAAATAACTACTGGAAAAATTCTCACTAATTCTACACTTTTAAATAATTAATTCGAGTATTAAACATACGCATTAAAAAAAATCTTGCATAAAAACTAGGTCGATTCTAAAAACCATAACCAGAAATTGGCTCATGCTGCATTAAAAAATAATAATTATAATTTTAATTAAATTATGTACAAATTGGAGTCAAGAATACAGCATTATCACATGCTTTTGTAAAACTATCTACATTTAACTGAAAGGACAAAGATATACCTATATGTACGTTTCAATTTATTCCAATACTTTAAACAGGCCAGTATAGTTATATAACTACCATATTTTACTGTAAAAATATTAAATCATGTAAATTGCGGATGTAACTTCTTTAATTAGTAAATTCTGAAATGTCTTTTGGGATTTTAAAGCTGCCATTTCTATTTAATATAAAGCATTATTTAATCACTGGTTTAACATGACTAAAAAATGCACGACGTTAACAATGCTGCCTCAACATATACCTATCAATAATGAAAAGCAAAGGCTTGCAACAACAACCAAAATCCAATTAATTTCGAAATGTGATATAGCCTGAATGTTTCACCGGGAAAAATTTAGCAAGGTTTTATAGTAGAATAAGCATCTTCTAAGCAGTAGGAATGTGGAATCTTCTTGAGTATAGTAAAGTTAAAGTTCCCTTTGATTTTAAGCCTTATTCGAAATTTGAAGTACTTTGTGTTCGAAATGCATTTATTGCAAACTTGAACAGAAATGATGTAGTATTCTCAGATTAATCGAGATTTTTTTTTAAAAATAAAAAAATCATATATGGCGATAATTTATATATTTTGCTGTAAAATTCTTCTACTTGCAAAAAGAAGTGCAATGAAAATCAAGCACAATAGCACTTATTTTAATAAACAGGTAAACAGCAAGGATTAGGCTTTAATTTTTGGTCTCTCAGACTTTTCAGTATTAGTTTCTATATAGTTCTTATTGCATCTCCAAAAGTGTTTGCTAAGCCAACAAATTTTCAATCAGAACTGGCATACACTTAGACGATTTGAACTTCTTTCAGCTAGTAATAAATACAGAAAACAGCGAATGAATATATATATATATAGTTAATTGAATTGCACTGTAATGACTTAATGGTAAAAAAAAATTTCACTATAAAATAAAAAACTGCATGCAAAATGAAAATACAATATGATTATGTCAGTACAATGTGATTACTTCCAATTTTCACAAAAGGAGAATATGAATTAAATGACAGTTCATATCACCAGCCAGTCACAGTAAAAAAGAAATATTGATGCAATAACAAACTGTAATTCTTACATTAACATGCACCATAATGCAACAGAACAAGTAATATTACTTACAGGAAGTCTATGCTCCAACTTAACTGCCAGCAATGAAATACAGAGTATGACAATGACAATAATCATACATATTAATATAGATATTCCAAATAAATTTACATTATTAAGATAAACACCAGATAATTATTAATATATCTATTAAGATCTTTAAGACATTAAAAAACAATATTTAATGTGTAAATATAATTGAAAAAGTGGCAATTATGAATTAAAAACTATTTTAATGAATATTTGGCAGTGAGAAAGACTATTATATCTGATAAATAATATTCTTAATCACTTCTGAAGATAATGCTAGTTTCTTGTGATTTTTACAAATAGGTACATTTTTTTAATGAAAACAACACTATTTCATTAATGCATCAGTAGGGTTTTCATATTTATGTAAAATAAATCTAACAAATCATTATTTTCAACTGTAGAGAATAATAAATATGAAAAAAAAAATAATAAAAGCAAAATTATAATTCCCTTATTATAAAGCATGAGTCAAAAGGAATATGCTAATATAATTTTAAAGTTCTCTTTCTGCAAATTTTTATGCGTTTCTTACTTCCATGCACTATTAAATTTAAAAAATTTAGAGCAGCATTACCAAAAAATCAAATTAAATTTATGAAAAAAAAAATACATAATTTCTTAGTATTTTGCAAAAGTTAAATCATTTTGTTTCTAAAATGTTATAAATTAAATTTTACATGTTATTCACGATTTCAATATTTGATAAAAAAAAAAAGATGGAAGTAAATTTTTCTCTTATATCAAGCAAAAGGCATGCTTCATAGGATATATTTTATACATATATTAAATCAATAGGTTTGGAAATTCAATTGATGTCAAATTGGTAAAAATAAGAGACATGGGGATTATTAGAAATATAAAGATAAGTTTTCATAAATTATTAATTAAAAAAAACAAATAATGAGATAATTTAAAGGAGAAACAAATCTTAAAAACGAACAATGTACAAGGTATTTAAGCAAAATAAATGTACACAACTGTCATTTGTTGTTATTGAATACGAGAAGTACAATTACACATTTATTATTAAAATTTCCACATTTTAATGTGCCAAACTTCTAGCTTTAATTGAAAATATACAAAAATATGTAAGCAAACTTATAAAATACAAATGTATAACTTTCTGTATGTGTAACTAATGTTGTTCTAAATGTATAACTTAATGTATAAACTTTCACCGTTGTAAGATTTACACTATTTATAACTAATACAAAAAAAGTAAATGCTTTTTAGAATACCTCCAATGTTGCAATGACTAAAACAGGAATTTAATTCTAGATGGTGATTGAAAATAAAGAATAAGATTCTACAAGTAAAAACATGGAGATACTAGTATTTCTAACTGCAACAATAAAGTAAATAAATAACTCTGAAAAATTGTAAATAAATAATTTTATAGCATGAAGATATTAAAATATAAATTTCTATTCAATTTTTTTTTTAAAATACAATTCATTACTACTTTTACATCCTCGCAAAGGAAGCGTCTGATGTATGTACACAAGGGTTAAATACCAGTGCCAAAATTTAAGGGAATATAAAAGGCATTCACTCCGTAAAATGGCATTATAATCAATTAAAATACTAGAATATATTCATAAGTTTGTAAATTTATCGGTATACATATTATATATATATATATATATACACACACACACACACATCTAATGAGGGTATTTTGTTTACTTAATGAATCAATATAGATGATTTTATTAGCAAATAATTTTAGCATCCATTTTCATTAGGGTGATATATGTGATCCAATTTAAGGCGAATTATATGAGCATTGCATTAAATATTTTACTTATTAAACAATAACAGTTATTTCTGGTATGAACAAAATTTCGATATGTATATTCCTCTATTACAAAACTTGAATTCTATTTAGTTTTATAGCTGTAATTTTCTCACTTTTGGTATTTCTAAAGCATGATTTAAGTTAATGTATATGAAAAACACTTCAAACGCAAAAAAAAAAGAGTAAGGAGGGAATTTTAAATCAAAAATGTTAAAACATCACATCACGGATCAAGTGGAGCTTCCAGCATAGACATTAAAAAATTATCGATTGGAGTGTCTCCAATTAGTTTAAAAAAAAACAAATGCTCCAAACATTTCAGTCCTATACTTCGTAAGGCTGGAAGACGAAGCAAAAGTTTCGCAAAGCGTCCAGGTTGATCAGGGTAGTTTTGCTTACAATAGTCTTCCAAAGATGCATACACCTTCTCTCTCAAATTTTCAATCTGTTGTGCACACTTCAGTCCTTTAACTTCTGTAAAAAGAATTTTAGAATTTATTCTATTAATAAAAATTGCGGAAAATAATGGCATATGCTATTGTTTGAATTCCGTAGAAATTACAGGTTATTAAAAAACAATTTCAACAGAGCGAAATAATTTTCAGTGAATGGTGCTTTAGTGGCAATGAAACTTTTATCCCAAGGTGAAATTGACAATCATCACAATACTTACATTTTTAACAATAAGCCATATAAGTATAATAAGTATGAGTTACATAATTAAGTATAAGTAAGGTGGTCGTTTGTAATGTAGAATTCAGCAGAACTCCTACAATATGGCTAATTACGTATTGCTGAAATCTAAAATTTTCTCTGAAAAAAAATATAGCATATTGAAATTAATGAGTGCATACCCAAAATATTTGAAGTAAGGTCAATATTTTAAGAAGTTTTAAAAAACACAATCATGCATTCGATACACCATTTAATAGAATAGCGCCATCTAGTTGTAAGCGTATTCCTTATTACAGATAGATGGCGCCACATGCATATATTCGATACGTTTTGGTTAATATTGTAAAGACAGCTAATTTTGTTGATTTAACAAGAAAACATGTACCCATGAGAAGTTCTAGAACTTTCTTAAAAAAACATTCTTTTGAGGAAAAATGGTTATTTTGCCATGTGTCTCTAGTAATCCTGCAACACAATATTTACATAATTTAATCAGAGATCCGTTCCATACTGAATATATACGAATGATTTATTCATCTCCTCATTTCAATAAATGTACCCACCAAAATAGGTCAAAAGTCCGCCGGAAAATATTTTTTGTGAAAGCGTTTATAATTTAGTTGCAGAGAGAAAATATAAAGTTTAAAACTAGAAGTGATTTCGTGGTGCATTTAAAATTTCTATTGTGAACGCCATCCATCTATTTTTTATAAACTCGTAATTATTTCGAAAAATAAATATTCTTAGGAATATCTGATACTCTTTCTCTATGCAGTTAATCTCGTAATAAGGAAGATATATATTTTTAATGGATGCCAGATCAATTACCCCCCTCCCCCATTTTGGTGACAAAAATGAAAGTTCCACAAAATTCAAGAATTTTCTAATTTTATTTTCGATTCGATTCTAATTTTATTAGGTTTGTTTTGATTTGAAGTTTTATGGCACAAGAACCAATATGAAGGTTATACTACTCCAAACAAGTTTATATCTGATTCAGAGTTTTATAAAAACAGTTTCTAGTAAAGTATTTCCATAGCGAAACGATGATAAATTACTAATATCAAAACGAAGCCGAAAAAGTGAGTTCAGATTACGGAAGAAAATCCAATAGATTTTAAATAGGCAAAAAGATTTTTATGTGGATTTTTTGCCAAGCAAGAACGACTAAGTTACTGTTGGGGTTTTGAAGTAAAATAACCCTTGAGCATTAAAACATGGAAATTCAATAAGAATATGATTAACTGTTAACCGACATTCACAATGTGGGCATATCGGCAATTGATCATTTAATAATAGATGTTTGTGTGTAATTCTAGTGTGACCGATTCTCAGGCAAGTTAAAACGGTGTCATGTTTTCTATAATTTAAAGAGGGCCAATTTTCTATGACAGGTTTGCAAGTATGAAGTTTGTTTAGTTTCCGAATTCCACTGAGTTTGCCAGTTTACATACAGATAGCTTTTAGCCTGTTTCTTCAAATCACATGTAGGTATGGGTGTTTCTAAAAAACGGGTTGCTGATTTGGCACTTTTATCAGCCTTTTCATTGCCACATATTCTCTTCTGCTGGATGGTATCCAGCAGAAGAGAACTGTGGAACCGCGAGAGTAATCTTATAAAATGTCAAAACACTCTCAAATGTTTGGATGAGTATGATTCTGGGGAAATTTTAAAGACTGTAAAACGCTTAAAAAATCACTGTAAATAATAAAGCTTCCACTAGGTCTATTTAAAATTTCTAATAAAGCATGTAAAACTGCAGTGGTCTCAACAGTAAATATGGATCAACATAAAATTTCATGTTTTCAACTTCCTTTATCTGAAAAACCACAGCAAATGTGGCATTGCTAGATGTTAGAACCGTCTGTGTAAACAGGAATGAAAGACTGATAATGAGATCTATGTTCAAGGAATAATTTTTGATAAACAATATCTGCAGTGTCCTATTTGCTGAAGTTGTCAAAAGGATTGAGAAAATAAAAGGTTTGAATTCTCCATGGAGGAAAATTGTTAAATGGCTGTGGGGATAATACTAGATGGTTCATATTTATTTCTAATAAAATAGGGCGCACCCTGGTGTGAAATATAGGTTCAAAATTCTTTCTTGCAAACGAAGCAGGAAAGGTCGAAGTTTAAAACCAAAATATGGATTGCTTGGATGAGATTGAATTCTAAAATAATTATGCAAAGAAAGCATTTTTCTTCTAAGGTGTAAATCTGGTTCATAACACTCAACATACAAACTTTTAACTGGAGGGGTGCGGGAAGCTCCCAGCATATTCTAAGAGCTGCGTGATGGACAGGGTAAATTTTTTTCAGCATACTTTTCCTAGCTATAGATCGCGCACCCATAATCTATTTTCGAAAGGATGGTTGCTCTATAAATCCTCAACAATGAAGCTCTGTCGGCTCCCCAAGATGTAATAGAAAGAACTTTCAAAATATTTAAAGCCCTCTCACATTATTTTCGTAGAGAAGTTAGTTGTGGTTGAAACGTCAGTTTTTTTTTGTCGAAATTGATTCTTTAGAAACGGATTTCATTGAAAAAAGAATTTTTTGATTATAGAACATAATTTCAGGGTCTGGATGAAGATTTTTCTTTCGACAAAAATGTACTCCCGCTGTTTTTGCCATTGAGAAAGTGAAACCATTTCAATCTGACCATTGTTTAATTTTGTTTACAGCCGTTTGCAATTGTCTCTCTAAAAAACACATACGATTTCCCATACAAGAAATGTACAGATCGCCTACATAAAGATATCCTTTAACATAAGGTGGAAGTTGGTTCAAAATGCTATTAATCTTTATAATGAAAAGTGTGACACTTAGAACGCTGCCTTGTGGGACATCTTCTTGGGTAAAAGTATCAGAAAATTCATGTCCTAATTTAACTTTAAACTGTTAATTGTAAAAAAAATTGAATGAAGATTGGCAAGTGCCCTCGTAGACTAAAGTCGTAGAGATCTTTCAGGATTCCATATCTCCAAGCGTTATCGTAAGCTTTTTCAATGTCGAAGAAAATGGCCACCAAGTGTTTCCTCTGCAAAAAAGCAGAACGAATGTCGTTTTCTAAGCTTAAAATATTGTCTAAAGTTGATCATCCCTTTCTAAAGCCACTTTGGAATAGACTTAGAATTTTTTTGTTTCCAAAAAGTATATAAGTCGTCGGTTAATCATTTCTTGAAAGAGTTTGCAAAGACAGTTTGTAAAAGCTATTGAGCGATAGCTAAGGATTCGTGGGATCTTTATTAGGCTTTAAGAGAGGAATAATTATTGACTGTTGCCAAGAAGATGGAAAATTTTCCTTCCAAATTCGATTAAATAAATGCAACAAATTTTTCTGTGATTCGTAAGTTAAATGCTGGATCATTGCATAGCTGATGTTATCTGGGCCAGAAGATTTATGAACATTTGATAAAGCAAACTAAAGTTCTTGAAATGCAAAATTACTATTGTGAGGTAAATCAGACCGGGACTCAAAATTCAATTTTTTGTTCTCGACATTTTTTTGTTCAAATTTAAAAAATATGGATTATAATTTTCACGGGAGGATGTACTTGCTAAAGAAGAAACTATAGTATTTGCTATGTCCTTTAAAGTAGATATAATCTGATTATTAACATTTAATATTGGCATAGTATTAGAAAAAGTAATACCTGTAGCTTTTTGAACTTTTTGCCAAAGTTATCGGCTTGAGATAAAAACTTTTACGGTTGAAATAAATTTTTGCCACGACATTCTACGACTATATCGTTGAATACGTCGAAATTCGGCTTTGGCTCTTTTGTATGCAATTGAATTTTCGGTTATGGGATATCTTCGAAATCTGTCCCAGGCTTTTCTTTGTTTCTTACGGGCTTGCTGACACTCACTATTCTACCACGATTTACTTTGCTTCTTCCTTTGCAGCATGGATAATAGTTTGGGTAATCAAGTTTAATGCTTGATCAATAGAATAATGTTCCACAATAATTTTACTTATTTTTGAAAGAACAGAGAATACATTCCAGTCAGCTGCTGTGAATATGTATCTAGATGGTTGATAGTAATTATGATGGTTATGTCTATTATCAGTAATAATCAAAGGAAAATGGTCACTGTTGTGGAGATACTTGTCTACAGTGAGATTCAGAAATGGTAAAATTTGTGTAGAGCAAATAGCAAGATCAATTGCATGGAAGGATTTTCTAGGCTGGTGGAAATAGGTTAGTTCATCTGTATTTAGAAGGCATAGATTGTGATCCTGTAAAAGTTTTTCAATCTGTAAACCTCTTGCATTGGTGTCAGAGTTTCAGGCTATGGCCATTAAAATCGATAATAAGAAACGGAGGATGAAGCTGTTGTATTAAATGATTCAAATCGATTTGATTGATGTATTCATTAGGAGGTATATATAAATTACATATGGTTATCAGGGATTTTATATGAATTCGAACAGCGATAGCCTGTAAATTTGTGTTTAAATTCATTTGGGTGGATGGGTGGCTAATTGCAACAAGCAGTGCAATTCCACCTGTAGCTCTATCGTTAACATGATTTTTGTAAGATGCAGAGTAGTTTGAGACATAAATGTTATTGCCTGACTTTAGATGGGTCTCCTGTAAAGCAATAAAAGCTGGTGCATAGGCATTTATGAGATCTTAAGTCCGAAATTTTATTTTTTAACCCACGACAATTCCAAGAAAGAAAGTCTGCCATTTAAGGAAAAATAAATTTTAAAAAAGGAAAAATTGCTTTATAATTTCTTAGAAGATATCGATTCGTTCGAGCCACTAACAGACATTTCTTCGTCAGATAAGTGAACAATGAAGAAAGGATCACTATCCGAGTGTTTGTCTTTAGTTTTTTTCTGTTCTTTTAAGAAGTCTTCTTGTGTTAAGGAATGTTTTGGTGGAGACTTCGTTTGGGCTCTAAGCTCTATTAAAATTTTGGCACGTTTATTGGCTTTTATTTCTTTAACTTGTTTTATTTGGTCGGATTTTTTGTTTGTTTTCTTAGTCTCAACTTTCTGCTTGGTGTTTGGTTTAGATTTTCCAGTTTCAATGGATGCTGAAATATTTTTGAGTGGAGAGTTCTTAACTGTCGGTTTTAATTTACATAATGGAAGGCAAATTACTTTCGTAATGCTTTCGTCAGTCATTGTGCTTGAAGAAATTACAGATTTCACTGCACTGCTGTAAGACAGAGGTCTTTATTCATGTGTCAACAGCTTTTTAGCTTCAAAGTATGGTATGTTTTTCATTACTTTAAGTTGTTGGATTTTGTTTTCTAATTTCCATTGTGAGCAGTCTCGAGAATAGGAGTGATGTGGTTGTTTATAATTTACACACTGCGGGTCTGCAGTGCACTCATTAGCTTGATGACTAGCAGTTGCAAATCTAGAACAGGTCTGTGTCCCTCTACAAGCCATCTTGGAATGACCAAAACATTGAACATTATCCGATAGGATTAGGTATATAGGGCCGAACTTTGCAATTTAAATAGCCTGCTTTAATGTTGGATTGTAATTTTGTCGTATTAAATGTTAAGATAATATTATTAGTGGTATATTTCCTTTTATCATAAAAATGCGTTTCACTGCAATTACACCTTGGATGGCAAAGCCATCAAGAATTTCACTAAGAATTCAAGAGTTCCTTTTCAGATATAACACCACGGTAGAAATTAAGTGTTCGGTGAAGTGGTACAGAAATAGAATGATTTTAAAACGATTTGGCTAGTAAAATTGATTTGGTTTGAAGAGCAGAAGTTGTTTCGATTAGTAGGTCTCTCAACCGAAGTTTTTTGACTGACTTTGGACTACCGTCTATACCTTTCAAAGCTTTTTCAACGGCAAAAGGAGATAAATCAGACACTTTTCCATCAGGGATGGAGAGCAATTTCAGAAGTAAAAAGAGTCGGATAACAGTCAGATTCCATAAGAGTCAGATAAAAATTCGGGTCCCGACGGCACTGACCACCAAGGAGCCCAACTAGGGATGGCAGCCACCGGTTCTAGACATTCCCAGCCTCGGCGCTTACCATGGTGTTAGCCAGAATCTATACGCTAAAAGTCACTCACGGGGACAGTGACCACCCTTAACACCAAGCCCAAGAAGTGACCCCTTCGCTTGATCCCCTTGAGCAGCCCAGTTAAATGTCAGGGATACCAGCCGATTGATACATCAGGGTCCAAAATGTACCATCCGTCCAATGGTTCGCCTCGCACGGCAAACACGTGAGGGCATTTGCTGTCCATGAGAAGCAGGAAGCAAACAGAGCGGCTACAGCTTTTCATGGAAAGCTTCCTCGCCTACCCTCGAGGGAAAGAAAAATGAAAGCAAAAGCAGAAGGCGAAGGATAGTGTAAACATGAAGGGAGTAAAGATGTCCCTTCGGTGAAAGAGACGGGTGTCCCAATCCCTGGGTACCTCAGGATTGGGACACCCGTACTCACCTATAGTAGGTGAGCCATTGAGGGCTCTAACTTTATTAGGAACAGAGTCCGGAGATTCGTCTGGAAAATTTTGTGTCTAGTCGGAAAACTTAAAAAAGAAAGGGCTGAGGTAATTAATCAAATGAATTGAGAGCATTGATTGCACAATAGGCTTCTTTGTTTACAACGAGTGTTGTTGCTTGATTTTGCTATTGCTGTTTAGCTAGCAATTTGCAGTTTTTCACTGATTCCTGCGAGTGTAATATGCATTGGCCGTATTTCTATCATCTATGATTCTTGTTTTCTCGTAGAATAAAATCTTTATCCGTCACTGATTTTAACCCTTTGCACTTGAGGCCTTTTTCGCTTGCGCGAACCAGCAACTCGAAACGATTTTGGCCAAATTCGGCGAACATATTACAAGTAATTGAAAAACATTTATAAGGAAACAAACGTATATAGATCTAGATACTATATTTACTGCCAAGACTGTTTCAAGCGAATGCTACGCTGAGACTAATTAAATTGAGCTAAGATTTGGCTACAATGTAAACAGAGCCTAGTCCACGAAAACTATTTTATCGCATATTGTAAATAAGGAGATCCAGTTACAAAACACCATAGCGTCGTAGCAGCGTAGTTCGATTTAAAGTTTTAAAACACTCGGGTGCCGCAGCAGCGCCGCTCGAGTTGCCACTTCGAATCGGCCGGGCGCCGTATCGGCGCCGCTCGAGTGCAAAGGGTTAATGGTCTGTGTCTTACACACACCGAACGATTTTCGCAATATTGGTTGCTGGACTGGGTTTCTGAAGTGTATGAAATTGATGAGATGCCAAGTGCAGACGGTCCCAAAAATCGATTTGATTGTTTAACTTCAATCTATCGAAGAGAGATTAAGTATATGGAAGCTGGACAAGGAAAAATGCAAGAAGTTCGATCTAGGCAATATATATTATATATATCACTAGTTAGAACGGTGAAAGGGTAAGAAGAGTGAAAATTGTAATCAATGTTGAGAGAGAAAAGAAACTAGAGCACAAGCCAAAAGAATTTAAGAATCGTGATCACAGATGCATGGACAAGATAGATGTGCATATTCAAGGAATAAAGAAGATGTCCAAGATTTAAAAGGAGAGATTAAAACAGTAGTGGGAAATTCAATGGAAGATCACAGACATTAAGAAGGAATTTAGAAATCATAAGGTCAAACTAAGAGTTTCCCAGTAAGCGCAGAATATGTACATTCCAGATAAACCTTAAACTCTTGACATTCAACGAAAAAAAGTAATGGATTATTGTCAGGACTCAGTTCGATGTCGTGAGTGCTACAAACGGCTAAAAGAATTTTGAAAAAGCCAGTCAACTTGAAGCCTTTCTTATAAGATATACTGCTTAGATTCTACAAGGAATTCCAGTTGATAAGTAGACGAACTTAACCACTATTGAGAGAGTTCAAGAATTCTGTTTCGAAGATATCTCAATTTTATAGAATTGAATTAACTAAAGATAAGACGATATAAGTCAAGAATAAGTCTTAAAACTACCAATGTTGAGTAACTAATGGGCCTGGCCATCCGTATTAGAACTATGGCGTTGCTAATAGCATTTGTTCAGAATGCGTGGACTAATTTTATCTTTAAAATGAAACAAACTTCACAAAAAAAATTTGTTATAAAATTATGAATTCGATGAAATAAATTAAACTGTGCATTAAATTAGTGCACAATATTTTTACAAGTAAACATACTATACTACCAGGAATAATTCAATATTTCTCATCAACATTGAAACATTAAAGGAATTATTTCATGCAAATTTTGTTTGAAAAATCATACTAAAAGACTTTCATCACGTATCTCAAATTATTTAATAACACTACAGTTGTTGACTTGATACAGTATTTAGAAAAAGGTTATATTGCTTCATTAACATTCCGATTACAAAAAAGGTTAAGAACATACATACAAAAATTCTAGAATATAAAAATCGTGTTAATTTTATTAAATAGGTAAATAAAAGGATGTTTCATTTTAGAGATTTCCCCAAACAGTTACAATTCGTTCAATTTTTTTCACTAATAAATTTGTTCAGCTCATTAGATTTTGTTGGTAATGAAAAGTTTCTGGCTTGTTAAATCAGTTATTAGTTTTATATTCAATATCAGCAATTTCCTTTTCTAAGATAAATTTCTTTTTCCATTAAGAAATCAGTCAAAATTTCTTTATGCCATTGAAAATTACTTCTTTCGCCAAAAGTATGAAGTTGCCAACATTCTCAATTCTTTAGAAATGTTAAATGAGAGGATTTTACCAGGCTGCTTCATATAGTCACAGACAACATGTTGTGAAACGTATGATACTCCCAATTCGAAATTACCATTTGAATATTTTAATTAGTACTGAATCCTCTATTAGTAAACGCTTGTTCACGAGAAAGAATGAACATAATTTTCAAAACTCTCCCCAATTTTTTTTATGGTGTTAAATAAAGGATTTAAAAAAAAATAACTCATTTTCTTGACACAAAAATTATTGAAATCGAGTAAAGATGATTTGGTTAAGAAATCTACATACTCAATGAGAACAACATCTTCCTTTACATACTTTCTTTAAAACATTTTCTGATGAAAATGCAACAGAGAACATTTTTTTTTCACATTTACATATTCTATGCTAAAAAAACATTTCTTACAGATGCAAAATTTACTGAAGATGTATTCATTATGCATTTCGACATTTTTAAAGCAAGCTACTGACAATCATGCTTGAAAAGCATATAATTTTATCAGATGTTGCTTTCGTGGAATGAAAATCTTTCAACAATTCATCTCTTATGCATGCATTCACTTTATCAATTGCAGAACAAATCACGTTATTAGAAAAATCATGCTGCATTAGCAATTTACAGAATGTTCTTCCAAAATTTAAAAAACGTAACTAATGCTTTATTAACTTATGTATATCATAAATGCATATAAAAGGCAAAATAGGGTCATCACTGTAATACATTTGAAGAAGAAGAACGCTCTGTAACATATGTGAAACAAGTTTAAGATGTATTTCCCATACTTCATGTATACACCCTCATAAAATTATTATCACCCTTCCGTCATTAAAATAACGGACCTTGGGTAAGGCAGTGAATACCACGGGTACAAATTTCTATTTTCAGAGTGTTAGTACAGAGAGAGGGGGGGGGGAAGAAAAGTATTCTCCAAAACTTTTTTGACGGCTAACTTAGTCCAAAAATTTTAACAGAGCTATAGTTTTAAAAACAACACAACTTAACAAATTTCGTTTACCTAAGTTATTCCATTTTTTTCTCACACAATTTACATGCATGCGAACATACAGACCGATAGATGGTCAACTCACAAATGGATTTGGTTCAAAATTTTGATATGACTCAATAATTTAGATTTAAAAGCTGTGAGGCAAATTTTATCGATGTAGTTCTTAGCTTCTTTTATCATGTTCACTTCTACTCTAACAAAGAAGCAAAAGTTCTTGAAAATAGATTTCTTTCAAAATTTTGTAGAAATCCGCAAATTTAATACCAAGAAATTTCAGATCAATGCGTTTCTAATTTACCATATTCCCAGACAGACATAATTCCAACGATGTGCTATTCGGAGATATGAATTAAGAAGATTAGACAAAAGATCGAGTACGAATTTTTTGATGATTAGAGCTTTTTTCCTTTTAAAAAGTTCATATACAAGGGGGGGGGAGGGGTACATCGAATTTTATAAGCTTTAAATTATTTTTGGAGGCAAGAACAACTACTGAAAATATCAAAAACATTTTACTTTTATTTTTTGGAATGTTCCAAAAGAAAGGTTTTTTCTTCTTTCTAAGCAAACAAAAGGAGGTGAAAGACGAGTCAAGTAACTGAAAGGATTATATTTTCCCCCACTCTCAGTATTCCCTTAATGAAGAAAACCCTTTCTAATGGCCTAGGAATTCATTAAGCTGTAAAAGATAGATAGATAGATTTGATATTACAAAGAAAATATGACCTATAATCAGACACCTATAGTGTAGTGAATTTTTTTTCCATCAGGAAGAATATATTGGGATTTAGATTTTTGTTTAAAAAAGAATAGGTACTTTTAATACTTTTATATAAGAACCATAACAAAATTAGCATTTTTTAAGGACTTTTAATGATGCTACACGCACTCCGGTTAAGTAAAAAAATTACCGGAAATTAAATGAAATTACGAAATAGGTCAGTTACCTTCTATCGTGAATAGACGACACCTTAGATGCTGTAAATGGTAATCAAAGGCTCTCGACATGTGATTCAATGTAACAGGGTAAATACAGCTTTCAACTCCAGACAACGACTTTGGAAATTTAAGGACTCGTAATATCAGTAGAACATGTGAATATCCAAACATAAATAAATGTTAACAACATTCAACATTTATAAAGGTTAGCAATATACTTTACATTCATTACGCTAACCTTAAATAAGCTCTGAAAAAATGAAAATGCTTCCGAAAGTAGGAAGAATTTTCCGTTATATGCTGGTTCATTCATTGAAATTTGTAACCTTCTTCAGATCTAATTGTTTTGTAGAATTATTACTTTTTAAGTCTCTTTTGCTGTAAATGGAGTCGTAAAAACTGTTAAATACCTTGTTTCAATTTTTTGTATACTTGAGTTCCAGAATCTCAGCAACATATCCATAAGTTTTCTTTGAATAAATATGTTTAATGATTCATCAATTAATAAAGTATAATATCCAACACTGCATAAAAAAGATACAACAGTAAAGTAAAATATGTAGCAATTTCAAAGCAAATGAAATATGAACATTTCGTTTCCTCACAAGTAAAGCTTTTTGTAATTTCACTGTTAGGAAACAGCACACTCTCCCCTTTACTTTATTACTAAACTGATTTATTAATTTCGGAGTATTCAGCAATTGTACGAGATTTTTATGAAGGTGGTAATTTCGCAACGTTAATAAATCAGTTTCCCTTTCGTAAACTTTCGTGTTAGCAGCTCAAGTAACAAGAAAGTTAAGGTCTCCCAATAGAAATTTTTTTCTTTTAACACATTAAAGGAGGAGGATCTTGACGAAAGTATGCTAGGTAATGCGGCGGTAAATCGTAGTACAACGACTCCCACCTTTAATGTGTTAACAAACATTGCACTGGAGGTAAATTCTGTTAACGTAGATTCAAAGCAAGAAGCCTTAAAATGTTGATATTTTTCAAGATTACTCCTGCCTTGCGCCATCCTCTGTCACTTATCGTCCAAATCCTAATATTGAAAAAATAGAAGAAACAATTTTCAAATTGGTTATGAATTGGCTTTGAGTACTACAATCTTGAACTACTACAATCAGTGTCGGAAATAAATATAAAAGTGTTATTGAGGATATAAATCAGATTACTAGTGAAATATTTACTTAACCAATTTTAGGATAATCAAACACCCAAAAAAAAAGTTCAAAAAATATTTAATGGACTAAAATCATTAAAATTGCAAAATGTTTTCGTTTTGTTTTTGAAGACCGAACAAGTTATGCTGTAAAAAAGCACTTATAATTCTTATTTTGACTTTAATGCTGTAAATATTTTAACATTGTAAAAAATAGAACGACTTTTCCATGTATTGTTACAATAGTTCCCAGTTCAACAATTATATGTACCCAATATTATATATTTTGCAACGATTTAAACAATATATAAGAAATTGCCAACCTGGTTTCAAAAAAATTATTAAATGATAAAAAATTGTTCTAATCAAAACTTATGCTTTTATGAAGGAATCTGTTTTTAAATCCATTTATTATTACAAATAACGCTAGACATACTAATTTATAGAAAAAAATTCAAGTAATAAAATATAACTATTTGTTTATTACCCTTAAAATGATAAAAATTACGAATAATATTTAATTACTAATTTCAAAAATGAAATAGCCATTAAAATTAGAGCTAAATTTTTAATTAGAGCTAAAGGATGTATAACCTTGAATGACGCCTGAGTCTTGAAACCAAAGACAGTATACGTCACGAAATACGTTACTTATGACGTTTCAAAAATTATAAATATCGTTAGGAGCTGAATGAATGGAAAGAAATAAAGAGAGAGAACGGATATTTCCGAAGGTCATACTAGGGTTGCTGTTAGCCACATTCATCAGCTTATCGCTCTTCTTATCGAAATGAAATTCCAAAAAGTTGACATACTCGGAAAAAAAGCTACCCCGATTGCTGTTGCTATGATAGTTATGGTGACAAGCTCTGAAATAGAGAAATGTAAGCGCAACATCGCCTATCGTACCATGCTTGGCGAGAAATGGTCTCGCCAGCTTTTCCTCCGATTTTGCGGTTCTGTGAACATCCTCCATCAATCATCATGAATTAAAATACATATGCTAATTATGCACACTGGTGTTCACTTTGATGAGTTCATAAATGCAATTAATAAACGAATATTTCAGAAATTGAACATTTAACTCAAAAAAAAACAAGAAAATATACTTTCCTTGCATAATATTGAGCTTTCCAAAGAAACGATTTTTGTAAGTAACGGAGACAATTCGAAATGTTAATGATTTAAGCTATATGCAAGTTTTGCTAGAAGCATGCGATTTTTATTGATGTCGAAATTGCTGATTTTGAAATATTGTATGAACATTTCAATTAACGTTACATATGAATTTTATTTAAATGTAAGAAAAAATAGTCTTTTTTAATAAATTATTGCGACATGTATATAATCCCAGAAACGTGCAACGAAATACACCTGTCTCAGGTAAGAAAAAGTGGTCTAAGTCAATAAATTTAAAGATTAATATTTCTGAAATTTTTTCGACAAAAGCCTGAAATTTAGTACGCCACAGATAAATGTAATGGAAATATTTCATTAACTCAAACTATATTCGACACATAAATATTTACTTTCTAACTTTTTTATTATCAGCATCCACTAAAATAGATCATATATTAATATAACTTCCCTCTTTATTTAATGAAATTTTGTTATTGAAAGTATATATCTAGGTGCAATATTAAGGAAAATAGGTGCAATATTTAAGGAAATGAATGGTTGTACTTTTTTTGTAACATAGTTTAATCAATTATGTTGAAGGTACCAGAATGAAAATCCATTATTTATTAAGTCTGCTGGACTTCATTATTTATTGCTATTACAAGTTTTAAATAGCGTACCTAAACATATTAACTGATTTAAACGCCTCCAAATAAAAGGAAGCTCCAATTTATACAATAAAAATAGTTAAAAAATAATTGTGGTAAAACCCCTTTACTAAAGTGCTTCAATTCCAAAGCAATATCTACATGTTACAATTTATAATATTCCACTTTTTCAATGTTATAATTTTTAATATTTTACCCTTTTTACTGCTGACTTTAAAAATTCATTTCTTTCATTTTTCATTAAAAAAAAAGAAAACGACACAATGCATTTAACAAGTAAAATTAAGTAGTTTTAATACATCATGATTTCAAAATCAAATGTCTTGGGAAAATTTATTTTGTAAATGAATTGCATAAATTTTTATTTTTATTTTAATAGTATTATTGACAGATTTAATTTAAATATTCACTAGAATAACAATGGCTATGTTATATGGCTGAAATTAAACATTCAATTTACTATTTCAAAACTCAAAAAAAAAGACAAATAGTAATAATTCCGAAATCAGTAAAACATTAATAAATATTATGGACAGTAAATTTATCTATAGAATACATTAAAAACTTTAGGAAAGGTCCTAATGATGAGAACAAAAAATATGCCATTATATATCATCCTTAATATAAATTCTTCAAATAAAAATCACTCAAGTTCAACGCTGTGTTTCTGAATATTAAAATTTTAGCTAATTAATTAGCTATTTATTTCAAATTATTCTACTAACACATTGGCGCAGAAAAAAAAATCTAAATGAAATAAAAATATAATATGAAAAATTAAAATGAAGAGGTAAAGGAAAAAGGTGTATATTATATACATAACAGTTAGCAGGTTGAAAAATCGTCACTAAAATATCTCAAAATTAAAAATAGAAAAATAATAAATTCACTAAAAAATTCTTAAGTCAACTGAATGCAGGAATTTTTAAATCAATTTAAAATACCATGTATTTGAAAATAAAACAGAGCATGAACCAAAAAAAGGAAGATTCTTTAAAACTGCGTGAAAATTTAAAAAAGCGCAACATATAATTCAATCATATCAAATTAAATAAATTTGAGTAATAAAATTTATCCATTAAAAATAATCTTTATTTTAAATTAAAAACATATATAATGAAATTAGAAATGAGCATTTTTTAAAGATATCAAAGGAGAAAAATTATACACTTTCAGAAATATAAAAAAGCATACTACAGAAAAACATTCGGACTAAAAAAAAAAAAAACACATACTTCCCACCGATATGCAAAACAATGCCTTGAAATTTCTCAAAAAATATTTGTAAAATAGTGTTAGGATTAATTATAAATAATCTACAAATTCTATCAATATCAAAATTACCCAAAATTTAGTAAGTATCGAAAATATAACATAATTGGAAATTGGATAAGAATCGAATATCCGATATGTATCGGCAAATTCGATAAGTATCGACAATTCGATGTTAGTACAAGTACACTTAAGTGTGAAACCGCGAGCAGCGAATAAAATTGCGAATTTAATCTGAATTAATCCATTTTTTTAAAATTTCTGACGATGAATATTTAGCGATTAAACAAAGGACAGTCAACCACCTTTTGATAACCGCAATTATTTTTCCTTAACGGTACTATTCAATTTGAAAACAGCAAACAGTTTATTCCAAAAGGATCTGTTTAATACAAGTATTTTTATATTGTTACGAAACTTCGACCAACCTAACTGCTAAGTTCGTAAAGTCATCGGGTTCGCTTAGAGTGGGTGTAGGTTGTGAAAACAATCAGCAGTTCTCAGAAGAAAAAAATCAACGACGTTTATTAACACGAAGACACTAACAAAAGGATGAAGAATACACAGACGACAAATATATACAGCCATGACGACGCAGACACAACACTACAACAAACAGTAGCCCACAAGTAATAATCGATTGTAAAGACAATCACAACACACAAAGTGGATAGATAGAATTCAGCAGGAAGAGGGAATCTAAGTAGTTTCAATCTATGATCTTTCCAAACGTAGGCAAATCACCTCTGTCTCCTCGCTTTAGCTGTATCTAACTGCCGACAAACTACTACACAACTAATTACGCCTCACAGAACTCGATGTTGCTTCCACAATAAACACCAGAACTAGGCACACAGCTCAGTTCAGCACTCGCTTGAGCTCCACACAACTCTGGACTATTTCGCAAGTGCTTCGTCATTCTCTCGACGACTCGTTTCAAGATTCCAACTTGCTGTAGCTTGAGACTGCCGACCTTTTATAGTTCCCGGAGGGAGGCCGAGAAGATTCGTGACCAATCATTTTATCTCAGTTCCTATTGACTGGATCATTACAAGTCTCGAAGTTACTAGTAATATCTATTTTGTCGCCAAATTCGTCATTAAGTCACAAAGTTTGTCCCATACTCTGATACGACTGATTTGGCGTCCGATAAGCACCGAACAGAACTGGTCATAAAACGGTCTTTCCAGTGATTGAACTAACTGTGCTGGCAAGCAACATTACAAGCTTGTAACAATATATTATTTCAATATATATTGACACTATTTATAGATATATTAACACAAATTATGTATGAAGGTGAAAAAGAATGAAAAGCAACAAAATTAAACATTAAACAAAACGAAATCTAAAACGCAAATTGTGAAAACTGATTTATTATATCGCGATTCATCATGAGACATTATTCATAATCACGATCTGAGATATCGATATTTTTCGAAAATTAACATCAAAAATATAGATTTTTTTTAATAAATCGAAAATTGACACAGCCCCTAATGAACCTGCAAGGTGTGGGGAAAGGGGGAAGAATAAATTGGATAGTATGCGAGAATGTTTCAGAAAAATTGTCTAAAAATTGAAAGAAAGTTGAAATTAATTACTCAGATTTAAAGGAATCTACATTTGCCTTCCAGCTTGTTGAGAGAAATTTTTATAGCTTATATGCAATATTCCATGAAACAGATTATAAATAGGGTATCTGAAAAGTACGGATACAGTTTAAAAAAATAAATTACATATAGATAAAGATATTCGTTAACGGTTATTTACAATATGGTAAATATCAAATTTTTTGCGATGATTTGTTACACGATTTCAAAAAACGCACAATCAGTTACGCGCAACACATCGAATCTATACGAGATTTCTCGACGCAGTCTCTGTAGCATTACAGGATCAACATGCTGAATGGTAGCTGTGATTCCATTTTCCAATTCATCCGTGCCACGAATTGGAGGTTAATGAAAAATGTTTTTTACGTATGCCAATAAAAAGAAGCCCAAACGTATTCTGCAAGGAGATCTACGAGGCCACGGTATTGGATCATTTTCGCATTCTGTTGAATTTTTCATCAAAAACCGTTCGCACTTCCAAACTCCAAAGTGATAATACTCCATCTTGTTAGAAAATGATTTTGGCTTGTAAGTCCCCCACTTGAGAAAAAGCGGAAATTACTTCAGAAATGATCAAAGGCCGATAATTCGACTGTGCAATAAACCACGCTACACGTGTACTTGAGGGTTGCATCTTGCTTTCTCCAGTAGGGCATTCAGATTTTCTAATTCCCTACATTCGGATATTGCGTCGGTTAATAATATCTGTTACGTGAAACGTTGTTTCATCTGAAAACATTAAATGTTACAGAAAATTTGCGCCCGCCCTTTTTTTTGCAAATGTTTGTTACCGTCAGGATTTAACTCATATATCAATTGAAATTTATATGCATAAAACAGTAATCTTTTATGCACAGATGAGATCCATATTTGTAATAGTTGGGCCACTGGACGAATCAAGATGCGTGACTATGACAAATCCATGCTTTAATTCGAGTAATGACATTGCAGCTTCTGCTAGGTCGAAAGATTTTGGTCTTTGCAATGCGGTACTTGTCGTAAATCTTTTATCCCACTTATAACATTTGAGTATATTGAAAGTGAATTTCGATTGTTGGTAGTTCGAAATTTGTGCTGTAGTTATGATGCAGATTGAAATTTGCTACAACTTGTGCTCGTTCTTGCTCTGAAGCAATTTTGAAACCAGATTGTCGCAAAACGTTGATATAACGCTACGCAATTTACATTTTATTTCGAAGAAAGTTTTAATCGTTTCTTTAAGAAGCAAAAAACTGTAAATGAAAATCTTTGTCCGTTTATGTTTAATTCATTTATGGATATATAATCATATATTTTTTTTTGAAAAACAGTTAAACAGTACTTTGAGATAATTAAGTACGAAAGCTGTAACAAATTCTAAAGAAATAAAAGTATTTTCAATTCATTAAATTTTTTTTTTACAATTTTGTAAAGTTTACGCCAATGCATTTATTTCCATGATAAGGAAGACAGTTTGACAAATTGCGTTGGCAGATGTCTAAAGGATGTTGGATAAATGACCTCCAGCATAAACGACAAAAATCAAAGATTCCAGTATTTATAGCAATTTCGACAATAATTCCATTAGAACGGGAGTCATAGTGATCTTTCGAGACCCTTCATTGTACTGTTACACAAACTATAAAAAAGCAAGGAGACAGACATACTTGGCGTCAGTAAGTAGTTAACGGACGAGCCGTCTGCTAAATAGTCAGTCGTATTTTAAAATTGGTAATGAGTCAAGAATGAATCAATAAGTGGCTTAGTTCGAGCCATCTGTGGAGAATCTAGACAACAGAGAGGCGTGAATAGTCATACTAAGTCTCCCTTCAGTGAAGTTCTCTCTCAGTGCTTTGTGATGTCACGGGTATTTACTACAGATTTGCTGCTTGTGTCAATACTGTTTATTGCAAGTGTAGTTCTTGTGAACGTTTCATTATACCTTATTGTCTGTGTATTTGGACTGGATAAACGCCGTTATTTAGTACTGAGCTTACTGAACTGTTCTATCATATCTAATGCATCGGACTCTTGTTTTTAGATCTTGAATTTTCTGAAATAATATTCTCTAAAATCAGTTCTTTACTATTATCAGAAGTTACAACAATTACTCTCAATCACATCGTCTCTGGGTTAACAGGGAAGCACCATTTCAAATGAAAAAATATGCAAAGTTCGCTCGTAACATCCCTAACTGATATCACTTAGAGAAGGTTACAAAAACGGTATTTGCCCATTATGAGACAAAAATAACATATTAGTCATATAGTAATAATAATAATGGACTATGATACGCATACTTAATAAGCATACATAAGCATATTTAGAAAATTTATAGGCATGATGAAAAAATTGTATAAAACTAAGAAATAAAAACAGAATTTCTAATATTAGTGATAGGATCCTTTAATATTTTTTTACAGCTATAGTCTTCTTAAGTTCTCAGACATTAAAAGGAAAAATTTGATCTATGCATTTGTTTGAATATTAGGTTATACACCTAATCAGGATAGTGTTGTAGGATTAATAATTGAGCTAATGTAACAAAATGAATTTAATTTGATAATAATTATTTTGTAATGTATTTTGGGAGATAACAGAACACATTTCTAGAGAACAAAATGAATTTTATACAATTTCTGCATCATTTAAGTACATTCTGTGTCCAACATTTTCTACTTATTTTTGTAATGACTTTTTTTTAAGCGAAGTATTTTGAATTAATTTTTCATACTCCTTAAATATCCTCTTCAAATAACAGAAGGGAATTTAATTCTAAATACCTTGCAATCAAATTAAAATATACATCCATTTCTAAATCTTCGCAGTCTTTAGAATATATGTAGAATAACATTTGTCCACCAATCGTGAAATATATTTTTCTGAAATAACAACGTCATTTAATCGCTTTGTATGGAAATGACCAATGTAGCAAATTGAAATTTTTAAATAACCATAACAATCTCAAGTTTTTGATAATATAAAAAGATATATTGTAAGACGTATTTAATGTCTTAGTTTGAACTGCAACAAAATCTGAAGATTACAATTCAAAATAAATCTTTCATTCTAATTTCTGAAATTATATAGCAGTATTCCTGATTAAGCTTTCCATTCTTAAAAATTTATGGAAAGTAGGTCTTTATTAAGAAATATTTATGCAATTTTTTATTTTGCAATAATTTAAGTAAATTATTGCAAAATTAATTTTCAACAAACTTGCATTCTCAATCCCACACTTTTATTAGCATTATTAGAAGAAACAATATTTGCTTAACTATTAATTTCGCTTAAAATTTTTTTTTAAGATTCTAATACAAAATCATTCGATAGTAAAGTGTTTAACTTAAAGTAAACCCTATGTTATACAACTTGAATTTCAGTATTTTAAAACAAAAAGTGTAAATTTTAAATCACTGTATAATGCATAAAATTATAAAAGCCTTAAAAAAGGAAAACGAATATTAAATTACACTAAATAATTATACAATGTAATATTAGGAAATTATATCCTTTATAAATGTGCAATAAGGTTTTATATTATAGAATACAGTATAGCCTTAACAGTACTGTAAAATACCATTCAATATAATGTAATATTATATAACACAGTGTCATGTTGCAAAATGCTTACCAATAAAATAAATTATGAAAAACAATATTTGATATTGTACAATATTCTTCCACACAATTAATAATATCTTTATTCAATACTGTATAATACCAAGCACTATTGTATACCATTACACAATATCATGAATTTACATGGGTTACAATTGTATTATGGGTAACATCATTCGACCTCCCCTAACAATTTATGCACAATTTTGTTCATTAGTTTCAGAAAAAGATATTCAAGAACATTAGAAGTTTTGTCTATATTTCACCTGAACCCCAATTGCATTCAATGGATTACAATGGAAAAAGCTGCATAAGCAAACGACAGGAGAATTATTATTAAGAAATATTAACTTAAGAGTCAAGATTAATGGTTTGCTCATGCAGAGATAAAATTTAGTTATTTTCTTCTTTCTGTCCTTTCCTTTCTCTCTCAGTGAACGATATTTCTAATACCGTTAACATATATCCGTTGAAAACTTATGAAATGGTAGAATACATTATTCTACAAGAATATTAATAAATTGTATCATGTCAATCATCAATAAAACAGTTTTCCTCTATGCTTTAATGACTATAATTGTGTTCTACGCAAATACTTTTTAACAATAAATTGTCGAATTTGAAAAGATAAATATAGGATCTAAGTGTGGTAGAAAAGTGGAAAACAGAACCTACTCTAAATGTTCATTAATTTGTTCTATAGAATTTTCAGACTATATAAAAATTTGTAAAACTCTAGAACTAATTATTACATTTATAATTAAAGAGATAATTATTTCTCAAAAAGACACCAGCTAAAAAAATCGAAAATTCTAACAGGACCTTTTTGATTAAATTGATTTAATACATAAAAAATTACCTTTAAATGATAAATATGCATGTAAAATGCGTAGAACACTTAAATAACTTTAAGAAAATATTCTGTCAACAAGCAAATTTTTTTAGGATATGAGTAAAAAAAATATTTTAAGATTAGAGAATCAAAATTTTGTTAGCTTTTAATTTCGAAACGAATAAATTTAGAATAAAGAAAATTTAATTTCTAAGAATAGCTTTTAACGGAGTTTTAAAATTTGGTGGGAAATGTGGTATTGGTATGTTGTATTTGGTATTGGTAAAATTTGGTGAAAAAAAATGGGAATTTTTAATACGTAAATGGATCTTTTATGAATTTTTTTGTATAAATATTGAAACGTTAAATAATTTCATATAAAATCCTTTATATGACTAAATTGTAAAAAGCTAGAATAAAAAAATTAAAAAAAAAAAAAAACAAGCGAATCGTCTTTCCTCCCACACAACTGCATATCTTCAAAATTTTCAAAGCAGAATTTTAATACCAAAATTCAGAATTATGAATTTAATAAATACTAGAATTTTCAAAAGATAATTTTCTTCAGTTCATATTAGATATGAGTAAGTTGATACTAGATACGTCAAGTTTTAAAATTTGAAAATAAAAGAGTAAAAATGAAAATTTTCAAACCTTTTTTTTTCTTCACAAAAATAAGATTCCGAAATAGATGTAACAAAATAGAAGCTTTGTCTGTCAACTAAACACAAAATACCCTAATCGAAAGTCATTTTGCAGGAATGAGTCATTCTATTTGTAAAAAACAAATCTTACAAGTTTTTCTAACATAGGGAGGTAAAAAATCTTTTTTAAATAAGAAAACACAGTAATATTATTTGTCAATAGAATAAAAATACTATCAATTCCTATAATCAACGAAAGAAAAATTTGTTACCTGGATTAAAAAGTACAATAGCTCGCAGGCATCCAAGTTCAGTTTTATCCATTTTCATTTCTCGCATTTTTGCTACTAATTCGCAAAGTACCCTCTCGAAAATTGTGCCAACACCAGCACTGTGGGCGCTATTTCGATGAACTACAAGTCCAGTCGCTAAAACAATACCATCCTTAACGGCGACAGATCGATGAGAGAATGCAGCAATCAAAAGTTCATTCCAGCCTTAAAAGAAATACATTTTCTCAGAATAATACTTTGAATATCCTTTACTTTGAGAAATTACGACACCATAATATATGTATCCCGTTTATACACAAATACTGCTTACTCCGAGTCGCATTTTTTGCACAGACAATGATGTTGAGATATCTTGAAGTCCATATGAGTTTAATATGTAATAAACTTTTTAAATCCTTGTTTAAAGCAATCGACCTTTAGGTTAGAAAATCTTTTTTTACAGTCATAAGAATTTCCTTACCGTCATGAATCAGAGAGTGAATCGCCATTAAGAATTGTCAACTAAAAGCTGGATTAATTTCAACTTTTAGGACTGGAATCATGTGTTGAATGGAAGAAGAGATTCTGATAAAAATAAAGTGACAAATGTTTCTATCGGAAAGTTATTTTATTTATATTAAACTATAAGCAAGTTAGCTACATATGAAAAGAAGTACCTACATTGATAGGGTTGAAGGACGACAGCATTTTAATAATGAAAATTAACATACAACAGCAAGTCAGAATTTAAAGCTCATACTTCTCAGAATGGTTGCACTCACAGAATACTAATAAGACTTTGATTACTTCTTCATTAAGTAATTAAACTCAGATAACTCACATCTTTATGTAATTAATGTAATAGTAAAACACATATAATAAAAGACTGCTATTATTAATATGCACTAATACAAAAATAAACATTTTTGTTTATGGAATAACTTTTGTTTAGATTATTTGTCTACATGAAGTAAAAAAAGGTCTATCTTCTTAAATAATAATAATAATAAACAATGACATGTGATTTCAACAGTGCATCTCACTAAAAATAATTATGAATAATATGCTAAAAATTTTTCAAATTAACGGATTCACAAAAGAAACATCTATCAGCCTGAAAATTAAGATATATCGAGGATTCTTACCAGCTTTCAATAACACCATTTGATCTTCAAGAGGAAGCTCCGTAAAATGTGGTATGTGCTTAGCCCATTCCACCAGTTGATAAAGTTGCTTGTCTGCTGCTTGACATATGTTAATCACAGAATCTTTTTGCGGAGATACAGGACACTCTTGTTTTACAAACCACTAAAACAAAAAGAACATAATTTATTTTAGCATACACTATAAGAAGATATTTTCATTTTTAATAGCAGCTCTCCATGTACTACAAACAGTTTTTTTAAGCTCCAGAACAGAGAGGACGGGGTTTTATGATCGTTGCCACGAGAGGGTAAATAAGAACAATGCGTAGCGGGAAGATTCGAGGAATACCGCGCAGGGATGGCGGTCGTATTGCACTTCAAAACCTATTTTCAAAATTTACTCAACATACATCGCAATGCTAAACCGAATTTTTAATAATGCAAGTAAAAAATAATAATTTCCCCCTAATTTTTTTTATTTAAAAAGAAAATGAATGAATGAAAACAGTCAAACGAAACATAGGGGGATATGAGTACTGATGAAACATACGGAGTGAAAAAAATCCAATGAATAAATAATTTCAAAAGTAGAGGCATTCAGAAGGTTCGAAGGTATAAAATGATAAGGAAATAAAAACGACACATCTAAGGCACATTTTGCAAATGAACTATTATATGAATAGTAACTAGAATTATGTCAACACTTCTTACGTTCTCAGACAATGACCTCATACTTTTTCTAGGAGCATTTCAATGTGAAATTTAAATTCACGGAGTATCAGACAGAATGTCTATGATGCGAAACAATTTTCGATTTGAAAATAAAACAGTTACAAATTGGGGTCGTCGAAAAGGACATACTAGTGTCCAAAGATACATTTGGAATACTTTTTTGATTACAAATTTTTCAAGAAGATTGCAGTTTCTATTGGGAAATGCAAGTTATGACTTTGGTTATTGAAATTATTTAGACGCATCCTCAATAAATTGTGATAGTTTTGTGAAAGTATTTTGAGCTTGAGGTACAAAGAAATTTCGAAATTAACAGTTTTTTTGCCTACGAATAAACGATGCTGCTTGTTTTGCTCTGATTCGAGTTTCATTACTTCTGACTGAGTTTGATTCGGAAGACTATCGTATTTTTAAAAGCTTAATCGTTATTGTAAGCTATTCTGTACAGGTAGAAGGGGATTTTATGCTAAACAATTATTTAATTGAGTTGACAGCCCATCAGAGAGAATCGGTTGTGGATTAAGGTCTAATAGTCTGCCATAACTTCATTTTTTATGAAATTAATAAACATAATTTTTTAATCAAATTTATGTTGGAAAAAGCCAGCAAAATCTACCCTTTTGGGCTGAATAAATTACTCAGTTAATATACAGCACAGATAACCAAAATTATCGATATTTAAACAGCAAATTATTTAATGAGTTACGGCTGACCCTTTAAGAAATTTGGCAATGCCTTCAATTTTCCACAAGTCAGTTTTGTTATTCTTTCTACAAATTTTATTGAAATACTCTAATACTCAAACCATAATTCTTTCATCCCATTTCCGGAATTAAAAGGGGATTATAGAGGGTTTTTTTTATGTATGTAGCGCTGGGTGTGTGCATTTAATCCAAGGAAAAATTCTTCTTTACTTTTTCTTGTTTATTTTCACACACAAATATATATACAAAACATGGACGACGATCACAGATATAAAAGGAAACAGATATTATATATTGAAATATAGAAAGTGCCGCGAACAACGAGCGAACAAATAATACTTTTTGCCGCTAACGGAGAGCGAGTGGGTGCCTACCTGCACCAGTTGCACACCAACGCCAAAAAATTTTACAAAAAATCTCAACAGCGCTCCCCTTACATTCCAAGCATACTTAAGAGTTGGAGAATACTGTGCCATCTATGATCAGTATTCATTTATACATATGAATTAATATACAAAGAATAAAAAAGATACAAATGAAATAATTAAATCAAAAATTAAAAGTAATTAAATCACATAAACAGGGTTCTTGGGCTATTTGTTCCTTTTCTTCTGTATACTGAAATATACTCTAAACGTATACTTAAACCCTGAGGGCTAGACATTCGTTTTATCTGGGTGAATCATTTTCCCTGATCTTAAAAATACACTCAGGTGAATTTCAAATAAAGCAAATTTTAAATCTATGCATAAAACTTTGAAAATAGATTTTATAAAAGAACCAACAATTCAATATTTTAAATAATACTGTAAAAAGATTATTTGCAATAGTACTAAAATTTAAATATGCAATTCAAAATAAAATAAAAATGCACGATGTGAATCTTGAAGTTCTGTAAGGAATAATAATATTAATGATGAATTCATTTTTAATGAATTCATTTTTAATGATGAATTCATTAGTAAGAAATTTATGATGGATAATTTTTTGAATATTAATCACTTGATGAATCACATGAAAGAAAAATTTTGAGTACTGGATTGTAGAGCAACCTTTTTAAACGTGAAGGAAAGTAATTATTATTGTGGAGAGAATGAAACACAAAAATGACATTTTAGAAATCTGGATGTCAGGCAAGGCTAAACAGAAATGAAAAGGAGCACAAAGGAATAAGTGCAGTGAAGGAGGGAAAATCAATTCAGTGAGAACAGGAAATAGGAGTTACGAATGGCAAAAGCGACGAAATACATCAGTCCACGACACAAGAGAAGGGCAAAAGAGCGAAAAATTTCCCTCATTTATTTTATACTAGCCGCCTTTGGCGACCAGCTGGTTCGCCATGAGTAAAGCGTTCTAAAATGTTCAATTAAATCACATATT
Source organism: Argiope trifasciata (assembly GCA_026543055.1). Taxonomy (NCBI): domain Eukaryota; kingdom Metazoa; phylum Arthropoda; class Arachnida; order Araneae; family Araneidae; genus Argiope; species Argiope trifasciata. Next base: position 1,724,277 of record JAPMOQ010021776.1, on the reverse strand, counting down.
CATTAGCCTTGAAGTAATTCCGGGCATTGATTGACCTGAAATTAATATTTTCTTTAAGATGATGGACGGAAAGTTCTAAAACTACACCTTTTCCTAATAAAATTCTTTAATTTTATAATCAGTCAGTTTTAACCATCGGTTATGCTTCCAAAATATTTTTAAAAAATTCAATGATGTTGCCAAAATATTAAATATGTTTTTTTAAAGAAAGCGAGAAAGGGAAAAGATGTATTGAATTAATGATACAGATATTGCAAACGATTACATAAATATGCCATTAAGTCGGGATTTCAATGCATATCCTGTCTAAATTCAATCAGGTTTATCGTAAATAAAGATTTATTGAGTTAATGATATAGATATTGCAAACGATTGTAGAAACCTTTGCTTTGCATTTATTTTTTAAAGAAAATATCACATTTTATATTTATTTTATTTTATCCAGTCACGTGTTAAAAGTATCATTTCTTCAGACTTGATTTACGATGATTGTTTTTTTTTTTTTTATTATTTCAACTTCCGTCATTGTTTTCTTTTATTTATTCAGTCACGTGCTCAAAAAAACATGGTCAAAATATTTCTTTAAAAATTCGTTAAAAATAGAGGCTTAAGTTATACATTAAAACACTGATACCATTAGAAAGCTAATTTTTTTAATCTTTAAATTGATGTAAAAATCCTGTCTGTGCAATAATATTTTCGGAAGTTATAGCGGAAAAATGTCGAAATTTCACTTAAATTTTAATTAATTCAAATTCTAATTAAAAATTCGAAAAAAGGGCTCCGAGGTGTACATTCCGGACCACCAAGGTATACATGTACAAAATTTGGTAGTTGTAGGTCCAACGGTCTGGCCTGTAGAGCGCCAACACACACACACACACACACACATTGAGCTTTATTATAAGTATAGACTATGAGATCTGATATAGATTTCTTTAGCACGCATTTTTTAAAAGTATTTGCTAAGCATGACGGATTTTTATCCCTTCACTAGGAGCATGATAAAAAACCGATTGAAGCAATTTCCCAGAGCTTGTGTAGCATTAACTAAATAAAAAAGGTGGAACTGGATAATAAGACAGAAAATAAGACAGCACCTTAGAATTAAGTTAATATAAATTAAGATTTAAAAAATTAGGAAATTAATTAGGATTTAGTTTGTATTTAAAGATAACATTACATAAACGTATATATGAAAAATGCACAAATAAGTTGAGTTCATATTTATTTCTTGTCATCAATACAATTTACAAAGGAGGGGGCGCAGAATAATTTTGTCTTAAGTTGTCAGAATCCCCCACTGACTTGAGCACATTAAAATCAAAGTAGTAAGAGGTATCTCAATTTATCATTTGAATTGTTAATTAAAATGAAGTTTTGGATCCCCCCCCCAAAAAAATCAAAGGATATATATATTTGCGAAGCTCTAATCATTTAAAAATTTTTTAATGTATAAAATATTGTTTGTTTATCAGTAAGAAATGTTTCACTGAGCATCAATTACAGGCTGTCTACTTTAAATAAGGAAAATACTATGTGCACAAGGTATATAGACAAATTTTATCTTTGAAAACAAGCCCTTTAAAGTATCTTTAGAGGAAAAAAAAATCAGAACCAACCTTAACCTAGTATTTTTTAACAGAATTATTTCGAATGAAATAAGCTAACTAAGTAGTAAGGGTGCGATTTCCTGCGAATATGCAAGAGCGCGCGCACACACACACACACACACACACACACACACACACACACACACACACTTCTAGGCATCTCTGAATATTTCTCACCAGCACCGAAACTACGTCATTTAAAATGTTTTCTTTACTGAAGTTTCGTTCGAAAAACCTCATTACAAGACTTTCATCACACATCTTATTTAATAACACTGCAGTTAATAGCATAAGGGGGAAAATGAAAGGATGTACTACTACTTCATTAAGATTCCAATTTCTCTAAAAAGATTAAGAAACATAAGTCAACAAATAGAGAAGATAAAAATGTTTCTAATTTTATTAAATATGTAAATAAAAATTTATTTCTCATAATTGATTTTCCCAAACACTTTCAATTCGTTCAATTTTTTCATTAATAATTTTCCCCGACTAATTAATTGTGTTACTAATGAAAAGTTTTTGGCTTGTTGAGCAAGTCAATAGTTTATATTCAATTAGAGTAATTTCCTTTTCTAAGAGAAATTTCTTTTTCCTTAAAGAGATCAAGAAATCGGAATCTTTCTTTACGTCATTGATAAATATTTGTTTCGACATTTGTTTCCTCAAAAGTAGGCAATATTTTGAATGGGCCGATATTCCTAACTTTCTAAATTCTTTAATAATGTTTACCGAATGGATTCTGTCAGACTGCTTTATGTGGTCATATACTGAACGTTGTGAAGCATAATATTTTACATTGAAACTTCCCCTTTCAATATTTTCATTAATGCCAAATCCTTTTTCAATACATGTTTGGTCATGAGAAAAAATGAAAATTTTTAAAACTCTTCACATGTTTTAAATTTACGATCTTCAAATAAAGATTTTTTAAAAAAATCTTCCTCGAATATCATTTTCCTGACATGAAAATTATCGAAATCCAGAAAAAGTGTTTTGACTATAAAAATTTATCTATTAGAACTCTGTGAGAATAACATCTTCATATCATATTTTCACTTTTCTAATAAAAGTACAACACAGAATACGAGTCACTTTTCATATTTAACTTATTCTCGGCCAAAACACACTTCTTACCCATGCAAAATTTTCCGAATTCATTATGCATTTCAACATTTTTAAAACAAGCTACTGCCAATTCATACATGAAAAGCAGATAATGTTACAGCATATAGCTTTTGTTGAATGTAAGTCTTTCAAAAATTTGTTCCTTCTACTACTGCATTTACTTTATCAATGTAGAACAAGACAAATTATTAAACAAATCATACTGGAATTACAAATTTACTGAAAAAATCATTTCAACAAAAAAATTTCCCACAAAATTTTAAAAAGCACAATTGCTGTTTTACTAACTGACACATATAATAGATAAATGGCAAAAGTAAGCCATCACTGATACATTTGAACAAATAGCTTAATGCATTGCGCCATAAATATATGTGAAATCAGAGGAGAATGTTTCACCACTGATTTATTGCATACTTCCTAATGAAGGGTATCATCCCTCTCTTTGCCACAAAAATTAAAGACCATGAATAAGAATTAAGCAAGGCCGTGAATGCCACAAGTACACGAATTTTTATTTTCAGAGCACAGATATAAAAGGGAAACGCACCAAAGGGAATATGTACCAAAACTTCATCAGCCAACTAAACATAAAATTTATGACAGTGCTAAAATTTTAGAAAAAGGATAACTTGCCAACTTTCATTCCTTGAAATGGTTTTTCCTTTTCTGAATTCCTTTTATACGAAAGGATAGTGAAGATTAAAATTAAATGATCACAGAATAAAAAACTTTATTTCCAAGCAAAATTTCCTTTTTGAAATATTGCAAGTTTAATACAGGGGGTATTATTAAATACTTCAGAGCACAAAAATATGTCTTACAAATAAATAAGTTCTGTAATATAATTCTTAGAATAAAGACCTATAAAGAAATGGATAATAGAATGGATTAACCCTATGGCTGCCCATCCCACGATTTCCGTGGGCATGTGTTTTCTTCATTTATTGAGGAGCGCATCCCGTTTTTCTGCCGTTCAACCATTGAAAAAATTATATACAGTATTAGAAGTTTAGTTTACGTTTTGGCCAGCAGATATCGTTAGTTGTTCACTAAATCGCGGCATTTGAAGGCACATGGTATTAATGCTCAAACTTCACTTCTTGCCGCTTTTTCCTTACAGGAATTGCTGCTAGAAAACGTTCAGAGATTGACACAGAGTATATCCCTGATGACTTATCAAATTCTGAAAGCGATTTTAGATTTGATAGTGATATAGATTTTTCGAACTACTCAAATTGTGATGACTTTGATCACGATTCAATAAACTTGTAAAGCGTTAGGCAGTGGTGCAAAATTAATATGAAGAATATTCCTCCTACTCCTTAAATTTTATACATTTCAATTTCTTTATATAATGCATTAAATAGAAATTAGCAGTAATTCCACTGAAATTTTTTTTTTTTAAATTTACTGGTTATAATATTTGAAATTGGTTTTTCTGGCAACTTAGTCTCTCATGATAAAAATCTATATCAAAAATACTTTATAGAATAAAAATATGAATTCTTCTATTCTGCAATATATATAGTCTTAAAATGTGCAAAAAACTATTTTTGAAGCAACTTCTTTCTACAAATTGAGCAGTCAGATGGTTAAGCTTCTTTTCCGCAATTAAGATTGCAAAATTAGTAAGTAAAAAAGAGCTTTACTTTTAAAGCTTTTTTTTGTAACATTTGTGGCATTTGAGCTTTGATCAAACAATAAAATCTCCATCTTCCCCTCTAAATCTTCAGATTAATTGAAAAATTCTAACATGAATCAGCCTTGTACTTAACTAGCAAATATCAACGAACTGGATTACTATAAGCATTTCTAAAATATGCACATCTAATAAAGAATTATGAATTCAGAATTCTTTACAAGGAAAATAAGACATTTCCTATCTTGTTCTAATCTATTAATACTTTTAATGCTCTAAAAACTAATGCACTGAAGAATATTAAAGTGATTTCAACTATGATAACAAATGTCTGGTCACTTTTTGAACATATTTATGATCATTTGAAGAATTATGCATAAATGAATTATTCCGAACAATAAAATTTTTATTATTTTAAAAGGTTTCTGATTAACATAAAACGGAAAAATTGTTCGTCTTGTGTCAAATTCCACAAAAATGATCAAGTAATTGATTACCGAATGATTACTTGGTTTATTTAATACTTAACATCAGTGCATTAAAAAATAGGGGTAGGGATGATTCCTGTATAGCTTAAATTGCACCTTTTTTAATTAAGTTCAAATGTCTTATAACTGATTAAAAAAGCAGAACTTTGACTTGATGTAAGTTATTTAAAGCATTCTAATAATGAAAATTTTAATTCATTGAATTAATTTTAAATAATTTTTTAAATTTTTTCTATGTTTTTTACTATGTTATAAAACTTTAAATGATTGTGCTAGAATATTTAAAAAGATTGAGAATTGTAAGTAAAAATAAATGCATATGTAAAAGGCAGGAACACATACACATATACTGGGTATCTCAAAAACCTTGACTGTGGTTTTTATTTCTTAAATACTGATCGCTGATATATACTGGAAATTACAAAACTGCGTAAAAATATGTGCAAATTGTTATGAAATCGATTAAAGTTTTCAAGGTATTAACTTTAAAAAAAAATACAAAATTTAAATTTTGATACTGACCTTGTATGAAAAAATTCCCAATGAGTGAAATATGCCTCATCTTCTAATAAGGTCATGTATAAAATTTCAGAATTTTGAACCATGAAAATGAAGATATATGAAAGGAAAGTTGATGAAGGGTTAATCATAAATTAAAATGTAAATGTCTACAGCTTCAGCGTAGATGATGCGATGCAGGAATGCATCAAAAGAAACTAAAATATGATTCATATCTCTAGTTTTAAATACAAATTTTAAAATCTACGCTTCCTGAAAAATACTTTAAAATTTTACATCAGAATATATCTTAAAAATAGCACAGTCAATGAATTTGAATTATGCAATCTTGCCTTTAGGTAACATTTCCTTAGTGTTATCTTTCTTTTAAGTTATTATTTCTACAAATTTTTAATAATTTTGAGTCAATAAATAGCAAATTTACTTTATTTATTCAATCATTACTTTCTTTGTTAATTTCTGTACGACCCCTAAAACCGACAATTTTTCCTCTTCGCGAATTCATTTCCAGGCACCAAAAAGTGGTTTAAGTCAATGGTTTAGCAGAAAATCTATTATTGTAATTTCCCATCTTTGAGACTTTTGGGGATAAAAGGCTGAAATTTTGTACATGACCTTTATTAAAGAATAGGGCACATTTCCTTACTTGGGATTTATTTGTACAGGGTTCGTATAAAATTTTAAATTTTGTGTTTTTAAAGTTTAATCCCCCGGAAATTTTAATCGATTTCATAACATTTTTCACTTTTTTAAAAATTCAAGTATGTAATTTACAGTATATGCATATGTAAAAGGTCAATATTTAAGGAATAAAAGCCGCGGTCAAGGTTTAGAGACACCCTGTATTTATATTATATATATATATATATAAAGCAATATTCGCTTATGTGTGTCCTCGATAGACTAAAAATTACAGGAGAGATTTTATTCAAAAACTACATACACATGTTTTGAGGCCTGTAGATGTATCCAGGAAAGTTTCGCGATTATTAAGCAGATGGTTATTCTCTTAGGTGTATAAAAAAACTGTAGATGAAATAATTTAGAAGAGAAAAAAAAATCAAGTTTAGCTGCAATACTATATTCCAAGATAAGTCAACTACAACAGCAACAAACATATCAATCCGCCCAATGGAATAATACTGAAATGATCGTAGGGCAATTTGAAAGTTATAATAATTTGGCTTTAAATACGCATATTCAATAAAATAAATGAAAATCTATTTTTGGCTTATTTTCCTTTTTTCCACCATCTTCTGTCTGAGATGATGTACTTCAAATTCGACACCAGAAAAAAAGGTTTGGTTTCTAAAAAGTAAGATTTGGCGATGTACCTCAGTCGGTGCTAATTATTATTTCCATTTAATATGATCAGGAAGCTTTAATTTCTCATTTTCTGTGTATATTTTTTATATCCCAAAACTTCCTAAATATCATTGTTTTTTTTTAATTTTTTTGTATAGCAATAAAATTACATACAGTAGAAAAAAGCACATAATGTAGATAGTAATAGAAATGGAACATGAAGCCTCTGCAAGACTGTGATGAAAGTCAACAAATTAAAATGTTAAAAAAGAATGAAATTTAATTAATGTAAGTGTTTGAATAAGACAAAAAATGTAAAATACTGAAAGTGAAAAATAAAAATTAAAAAGATGCGTTACTCATATTTTTCTAATTCTATACAACTTTTCCAACAGTGTTGAAACAAATTTATATAAATATGAAATTATTATTTGTGCCATTCTGTGAACTCATTGGTTGGACACTCATTTCATTTGAGATTTAGTTATTTTCAGGTTTACCCTCAACTTAAAGAAATAAATGAGCGATTTAATTCACTGTGGTATGTAACGTTCCATTACACCTTCTTCAAGTTTTTTTTTCTCAAATTTAGTCATACAGCAACTATTGCTTAGATGAATAGCTTAATATTTCTATTTCTTATCAGTACAACTGGAAATTAAAATCGTTTTTAAGAAATTACACTTAAATTCCCGCCTTTTTTTTAACGACACAATTCTTTTTGATTTGTAGAGAAAACATTTTTTAAAGAATGAATACATGATGGTAAAAAAGATAATTCACTTTCTATAAATACAATTGAATGGAAACTACAAGATTTGAAGAAAATATATTTAATAAAAGTCTTAAGAATTATCACCATTAATACAGCATTTCTTCGTTAGATAATCTGGACAATTTCTTTACAGTTGTGGTATAAATTTTGAATCCACTTGCAAGCTTTTGAGTTCCCAATTTCTTTGATGTAATTGAATATTTGCAGAAACATGAACCGATGATAATTTTCTGTTTCTTTCCATTTAATAAACCGAGAAGAACTTAAAATATTGAACATTGGATTTAACGTACAATTTACGGTAAAGCTGTGCCAGTGAAAGCGTATAATAGAAAATATTTTTAAAAAGATACGTACTGTTTAATATAAACTTAAAATATATAATGAATGTGCCACATTGACTTCAAAAATTTCCCTACAACAATTTTTTTAAAGTATATTTGTCTAAAATCGGTATGCAATTCGCTATTCAGTCATTTAATTTAAATGTGTTCAAAATGTTACCATTATTCAAAATTAATGTTTCAGTAATTAATTTTAAATACTGAAGCAGTTCATGTATTCCTTATCTCAATATAACAGTATGAAAGAATAACTGAATAGATAACTTAGTTCTTTTCACACATCTTTTTTCCCCTTTAGATTTAAATTTAAATATTCTGATAAGTTTCTGTTTAAAATGCTGTTCTCAAGCTTTCATAATTTAAAATCGAAACAAATTGACAATTAAATCGAAGAAAATATCTATTTAAATATAGAGGAAAAAAAGGAATAAATCCATCTAGCAAATTTCTCTTTTCGTTTTGAAAACGAATGCACCCTCAACTCAAAGAATAAACCTGCCGCTGATTGTTCGTGAGAAAGTAATATTTAAGATGTATCATTTTGGTGTGAGGTTTTTCCGTATTACCAAATTTTAGACTCCAGTATCAATTTTTCATTTTTCGTTAATTATTTCTTCAATTTCCAAATTCCATTTCGTCAAAAAAGTCTTCGCTTCGCATTAATTTTTTTCCATATTACTGGTGCTTTGCGTGGAACAATAACTAAAAACACTGACAAAAGAAAATATTATTGCAGATGCTTAAGAGAAAAAAGCTGTAAACAGAGTTGGATAGAGACTGCCTGAGGGAATTTATTTTCAAGGTTTATCCTGCCTTTCCACTGAAAATAAAAGATTTTATTTGAATTGATAAACAATTAGATTTATAAACTGAAAAAATTATCAGAGTCCCAGTTGCTTATTGTTTTTGAGTGAAAGGATGCTCTTTTGAAAACTTAAATAAGTTTTTTATTCACCAAAACTTATAAAGTTTCACCATTTCTCGCATAAATGCTGCTTTAATTTAATGGAAGGTGATATAATAACATATACAAAATTAATTCTAGGAATCATATTTTTTATAGATTTAGTAGTTATTTCTTAGTAAATGAATTATTCTTTTGAAATTGATGATTGATAAAGTCACATCACTCGGCAATCTACAACAATTATAAAACATAAGTGATGTTTTATAACATGAAAATGATAAACTACACATTGTTTAAATTCTTAAACATGTACAAAATGAACAGATTATTTCAAAATGTCCACAAATATACTTACACTTGCATCTAAGCTTTCAGTTTTAGGTTCCACCCTTAATTCAGCTTCCAGGATTCGATCAATGGACATGTCATTTTGGGAACTACTTGTACTTTCAACTTCATTTTCATTTCGCTCCTTAGTTCTTTGTCGTTCTTCCTGGACAGCTGCAAATCACATATACAAGTTAAAATTTGTCGCTGTTCGAAGTTTCATTGTAATCCTACTTAATTCCATTCAATCATTGTTTCCTTCTATTTAAAAACAGACGCACAAATTTTTCTCACTATCAAATGTTCTTATTTAATAATAAAATTTTGAAGCTTTTGGAATGTAAGAAATCAAGAAAGAAAATGCGCAGAAAAAAAAAGGTGCAATTTTTATGTATACGCCGAATAATTCGTCATTTAGTTATTATGTAAATGATTCATCTATAAAATCTGTGATTTTCAACGTTGCAGTTTGACAATATATTGCTTCTGATATTACATATTCAAATTCTTGTACTTTCCTCTTCTACGATATACATGAAACTGCAACCATTATTATTTAAAAGCCAAAAATTTATGAAAAACTTATACAAATTAAGGTAAATTTTTCTTTTTACTCGACAGTCAGATGTTTACGAAAGAGCAGCTTTAAAAATGTTACCTGACTTTAAATATACTAAATTTTAATTATAAAATGAATACCTTAATATAAAATTAAATATAAAATGAGCACCTTAAATATAAAATCATTTAATTTGTAGCAACATCATATCCAGGGCTCATGAGCTCTGGATATGATGTTTCTACAAAATGAGCCTATGTTTCATTAAATTTACTTTAACCATTTAACATATATTAATGACGAGAATTATCTTAATGAAATAAGTATAATGGAATAGAAAAACTTAGAAACTCATTAAAGATTCTCACATTAATGACGAGAATTATCTTAATGAAATAAGTATAATGGAATAGAAAAACTTAGAAACTCATTAAAGATGTAAAGATAAATGCTCAGATGAATAAAATGGTGTTACTTTTCCGAAGTATGCATATAAGTAGTTAATTCTGAATGCAGGAAAACAATTTTATCACCTTATTCACATATGCTATTAATTCTTCATTCTTTTCTAACAATTGTACTCAGAGGTGGTCGAAATAGCGGAGGAAAATAAAAATTTTATTTTTCATAAATCATGATGTTATCTTAGCCGAATGACAAAAAACCGATCGGTAAAAATACCCCCCCCCCTTTTTTTTTTGGAAATCGGAAGAAACGATTATGAATCAGATATTTGAAAATCTGCGAGCGCAGCGTCGCCGACTCCAGCAGCGTTGAGTTTTTAGACGGCGAACCAGAAATTGTTAGCAATCACATGTCTAAAACTTTGAGGACTTGATTTCTTAAATGATAGACCAAAAAGAATCGGTAAAATCTTAGACACCCTGTCAACTATTGAGATAACTGTAATCATTCTGTCGCCTCAAACAGACTCTAAGACATTTCCGTTGTTGGTATGTTTTTTTTGTTATAGTTATTAACTTTAAAAAGGTTTTTAAATCGCATTTTCGTTAATTCCCAGTTCTCCACAGCCATTCTGAAATAGTGAAGTCTTGAGACAGAACTCTTAATTTCTCATAGACGAGGGGGGAGGTGCTGCAGCCACCTCTACTAACATGTCACAGAATGTCTTATTCACCAATGCTATGGTCATCCTCTTATCTCTAACTACCGTGGGGCTATTCCGTCTATCCTAAAAACGGTGTGAAGTGAAGAGTAGAAGAATAGCTGATCGGGGGTGGAAGCCATGATGATGATTAAGGAGTCGATGCGGAGAGTGCGTGTCATTTGTAGGAGTTCTAAGGAGAATGAGTATTCCTGTACGGCATGTACAGTTATACTATATTATGTCCAAACATAACACCAATGTTATGGATTTTGAATGTTGGCTACTCACCTTCTCTTTTCATACCCATAGCAAGGCATTTTTGATATCGGCAATACTGACATCGGTTCCTTTGCCTTTTGTCAATTATACAATTTCGATCTTCACGACACGCATAAGACAGATCTTTACGAACAGTTCTTTTAAAAAAGCCTTTGCAGCCTTCACAACTGAAAAAAATGAACTAATATTAAAGTAAATAATCATAAGAAGTCATTTAATTAACCACATAAAAAGTCGAAACATTTTACCAAACCATACATTAAAGAAAATCTGTTAAATATTTGGACTTGGGTTGCAACAATCTCAAAATGGTTTCTAGATTTTTTTTTATATAGAATTTAGGATATGACATCAACCAAAATGTTTTAACAAAAGAAATTAATAAGTAACAAAATATGTCATGTCTTCAAAGATCAAGAGCATTTGATAATTTACTAAGAAAGTTTCACTAAAAGAGTTTATTTAGGATATTTTTTTGAATAATTATAAAAAGACGTTTAGATTGGATCCTGAAATGGACAGGTCATATTAAGGAGATTATAATAATGAATTAAAGAGTTAGAAAGCAATTACGATAACCAATAGTCTGTTATAAAATATTTCTTCAAAAGCAGTTTACAGTTTATGAAGATTTTAACTGTATTTCTCCCTCACTATACTTTCTACAAACACACTGATGCAATTATTCTACAAAAATTATAAAAAGAAATTAATAGCTAAATAGTATATGTGCGCAGTGATACTAAACATTAAACGTACTTTCAAATGAAAAAAAGTGAAAAAAAAAAACTTTTTGGAACGCAATTTTCGATCTGCAAGTTCAATATCATCTGTTTTTCAGTCAAAATCATTAATGTTACAATTTTTTAGTTCTATGCACATAGATAATCGAAAGAATCTGTATTCAACATCCTATTTGATAGTTTAGTTCTTTCTCAGCCGTTCTCAGAGTTTAAATGATTCCTTGAAATCATTATTCGTCTCTCGAACATTCTATTTGAGAAAACACATGCATTAACTGCTAGCTGATCTAGAATTTCGTATCTCAAAGTGGCGTTTAATACTTCTAAATTACACATTCAAAAATTTTAAACTGAGAAATTATCATGTTCTTTTAAGACTATCAAGAGAATGAAAATGTGAAATGTGGTGCTAGAGTTTACAATAGCCCTCAAAAAAAGATAAATTGGCAGAATCAATTATTAATTTACTGATATGCATTGCCCAGTGAAGTGTTATTAGAACAGTGTTCCAAATTAAGGCTTTGAATAGCTTGCCTCCAATTATTGGAGTTACTGCAATGAGGTATCGCTCTTATTCAATCAAAATCACAGATCTCAATTTCTTAGTTCTATTCAAATAGACAATCTACATTTAGTTCCTCGTTACTTATTCTTTTAGAAAGCCTAATTTCATGCATATAATTGCAAGCAAAGAATTTTCTTTTCTTTTTTGGTATTCCACTGTTGTTTTCTCGGATTTCTTCAGTGTGAAATTTCTCAGATTTCAATATAATGAATGTTTATATTGAAATCTGAATATAAGAAATGTCTCCATCTAAATTTGTGATAAGCCTCTCTAAATTTTTAAATAAGCATATATCAGCATGTATGTAATGTGTAATGAACGTAAAAGGATCATTCTATTAATTCACCACTTAATACGTAGAAAGCCATATGAAATTTCAGTAATAGAAGTCAAAATGTCTACCTAAAATCATTCACCTTTTTTAGTGAAAGAAAATTACGACGCTTACGAAGACGCTTCACTTTTTGGGGACACCCTAAGTAACAAGATAAATTGTTTAAAACAGTAACTGAAGCTCAATATTTTAAAACTGCAATGAAATTCTAAACTGGGGTATACTTTCCATACTATTTATCACATTGATACTTCATGAATTCTATATGAATTTCTACTACATTGACAGGCAGTAAAATAATTCCTTAAAAAAGAATTATCAATTGTATGTTTATTTTAAAGATGATTGAGAGGATACCAAATGATCCGTGCAAAGAAATGCCATTAATAGATTTAGTTAACAAATAAACATCTTTACCTGTATACACCATAATGCTTTCCGGATGCTCTGTCACCACAAATGGAGCACAAATGTTTAGAACCACTCAGAGGATGATTAGGAGGATATCGTGGTGACTGGGGCTAGAAAAAATGAATAAGTATTACGCACCATATTCAATGTACAATGACATCAATCACTTCAACGATTACGATATCAAAAAGATAACTACCTATTCAAAATAAAAATATACAGAAGCAAATGATTTCAGTTAAAATGCAGTTAATTTTGAGTCAATGATTTTCAAAGAGACTATGGGGTAAAAAGGAATAGCTATTTGGGTTTCTGATGGATGAGAAGATACTTAAGAAATTATTATTTATTGCCTCAAAATTAATTTTACAGCCAGTATCCAACTAGTCCATAGTGGTTTTTGTTTCTGAATAAAAATATATTTCAAGGAATATCACAAATTTAATACCTTGAATTTGAAGTAATTAATTTTGCTTCTATCCCCAGTTTTGTAGAGAAATGAATGTTAGTAAAAATAGAAATTATTGAATTTTAACACGAAGAGAAAAAATAACACATAGAAACGAGCTTTGAAATGACAAGTAGCTCCGTTTAATAATATAAAGTATAGCTCTCACTATAAGCCTTTTACTCTTTTCTGATATTTACGCAACCTGAAATATCTACTACACCATCTTCTCGAAAACAAACTATTATGAACGAATTTCGATTTAATTCACTCATCAAACATTCAGCGGTTAACTTCAGTAATACCTCAGAGTACGAAAGGGTTTTCATTCTGGCACCTTCAATATAATTGATAAACACACGCAGATTAGTATTAGGTTGTTCGGAAAGTAATTTCGTTTTTTCCTGACAAAGGATTTAATTGCATTTTTCGCACCCAATTTCATACTTAAACCGCAAAATCATTTTATGTTTTAAGAGCTGATATAGCAAGGCTTGAGTGTGAAAAAGTGCAGCTGATTCTTCGCAGTAGTTTTTGGATGGTGCCCTTTTAAATATGGAGAGCAATAAACAACATTTTCGTCATTTTTTTCTTTTTTGCTATAAAAGGTAAAAATGCTGTTCAAGCCAGAAATAAATTAGCCAATATGTGTGGAGAAGATGTGTTAACAGTACATCAGTACCAGAACTGATTTGCAAAATTTTTCCTTCAAATGAGGAGGCCAAAAACCACCTCGATCAGTTTCTTTTTACAGCAAAGGCCAAAACTTTTATGAGCGTGTAATCATGTTACTACCAAAAATATGGCAAAAGGTATTAGACCAGAATGGCAATTTTATAATTTAATAAATAATTTATTCATTAAACGAAAATTTCTTTTCATTTTGACAAAAAAAATACGAAATGACTTTCCGAACAACCCAATAGAAAAATCAATCATTTATGATTTGAAATAAGTTGCTTACTTCATCTCTACAACCTTCATTTCTTACTGAAAAGAATTAAATTAATCAGATTTCTTCATCAGGATAATTTTTCTTCAAGTATCAGTTATCTATCATATTTCATGTCAAACAGCATCAAAGAGTTATTAATAAATTATAAATTTTTCATGAAAGAAAATATCGAGATAAATCAAATGGTAGATGCTTTAAAACTGACAGCTGTAAATTTGACAAAATAATAAATGGTATTGTGGGGACGAAGTACAAGAGTGTTCTCAGATTTTATGTAACATTCCTATCAAATACTAAATCATTGCTAACGCATGAAAAATAGATATTTTTGATACAAGAAAAACCTGTTCCTAATTACCCCACGATGAAAACTGTCAGAGATAATTAAGAATACTATTTTCTTTCTCTGAAGAAATTCTAAAAAGGAAAATTAAGTCTTACTGTCAAGCATTATATCTTACAGATCCTAGAAATATATAGCTTTGCAAAACCCAATGTAAGAAATGAACAAGAACACTTAGAAAAGTTTCGGCTTTTTTATAGCATGGCTACAACTAAAGTAACAAACTTCAGAAAATGACACTTAGAAAAACAGGAAAGTTGTTCGTCTTCCTCTCGAATGTTTAAAGAAGCATACTTCCCAGCTCCTTAAGGCTGCGCACTTAAATACCAATTATCCTAAACGATAAAATTTCATCTTATCTCAACGGTAAATTTGGCCGTGGTGGTAAAGTTTCGGTTTCGGGTCCCAGGTGCGAAACCAAATTCCTTCGAAGAGTCACGATGTATATGGACTTGGTGCACTATATATGACGTAGGAGGAAAAATGTCTTCCTGCTGTACTGACATTGAAATCTGAAGAAGATGGTACTGTCTGATAACATCTCAAAATTATGAGGCCTATCCTTCATGATTAAAATATACTAAAATGCAAATAAAGATAGCTAAACTAAACTTTGAAAACATCAAATATAAAATACAGATTAATTTATTTTATATTAAAGAGACTTAAAATAAAGGGAAACACACTTTTTACCAGCAATATCATACATTTTTAAGCATGGAAATGCAATATTTACATATATTAAGAAGTTTTATGCTTTGAATCAAAACCACAACGCTGGTAAGTGTTGTCATATGATCTTGGCTTTAAATTACACCTTCAGAAAGCGCCAAATTACCAAAGTAACCATCAATCCATATAATCAAATTCATAATTATTAAATCAAAATGGAATTAATTCATAAAAAAACTGCGAAAGAGAGGCAGCTCCCACCCCTCTTTTAACATCTTTAAAAGTTTTACATAATTTCTTAACACATTGGGAGAAAATTATATTTTGAAAATGAATACGAGAATTATGAAATGTTATTGAACTTTAATTAAATTTTAAATAATAAAGCATTACATTAAATAGCACTCATTTTATTGTATGCACATAGTAAACTTAACTAAATGACCTATTATTCCAAACTCACAAAGAATCTTTCAAACTGTTGATTAATAGTATTCTTCATTATGGAAAAGAATCTACAAAAATATTGAAATTCTGTTTCAAATAATTCATTAGAAAAATTATTTTTTATTTCAAAGTTTTTCCCTCATCACTCCACCATAAAAGTATTTACAGATCTTCAAGAACATAAACTTATAATTTATTCCGAAATTGGTAACAATTTTAAAGCTGGTTTTTGATAAGAAATTTTTTAATGACATGTATAAAAAATTATTAATTCTGTAAAAGTAATTGATTTACAATTATTGTCATACATTTTCCTATTAATTTCTGGCAAATATTTAAAAAAAATAGATTTATGCTTTTTTTAATAATCAAGTTCAACATACGTAGTTACTTCAATATTATCCTATGATTAGAGAAACATTTTTAGAAAAATCACTGAGCTGTCACTTCTTCATATTCTGATTAGTTCCATGGAACGATACTCTTGTCGCACCGACCATTTAACTAGTTAACCGGATTATTGACTTATATTCAATTCGTTTTGCATTGAAATACTTCGTCATATCCAGATAATAGGTTAAAAAAGTGCTATTTCAACAAGCTAATATTAACAAAGTAGGCCGGGAAAAGGAATCACTCGCAATTCTTTAG
Source organism: Argiope trifasciata (assembly GCA_026543055.1). Classification (NCBI taxonomy): domain Eukaryota; kingdom Metazoa; phylum Arthropoda; class Arachnida; order Araneae; family Araneidae; genus Argiope; species Argiope trifasciata. Next base: position 1,707,714 of record JAPMOQ010021776.1, on the reverse strand, counting down.
TTCATTTAATCCCTATTTCGTTTTTTTACAATATAAAATTGTCCTTTACTTTTCAAAAAGAGCCAGAAGTAGTTATTTTTTTCTAATAAATTTTACAAAAATAAACATACAAAACGGCCTTAATATTTCAGTTTCCTTAATATCAGTCGATATACAATTTCAAAATTCATACATTTTGAAAGTAAACGTAGTATTAAACTACACGTAAGTTCAAGCTTCATTGATAAATTCCAACGATGTTTCCATCTTAGTAGATTGTAAATTAAATTTTTTTTTGGGGGGGGAGGCACGATAAACTATCGGACATTTTCTTTGTGAAAGTAAAATAGCATTTCCTGTTTACATACAACAAGTCGAGATGATTTAAATTTGATTAACTGAATTATCACTTGCATTGGATCTCCATTATCTGTGAACACGCATATTTGTCAACCATCATCTTACTCTGAGGGCTTGAAAATATTTATATTCATTTTCAGACCACAGACAAGAACTTCAATTTTCCCTGCTCAATGACACTTGATACTATTTAAAAAATGAGAAGCTTCCATTCTTATTGAGGGTAAAAAATTCATTTAAAAAAACACTTAACATATTTTTGACATAAAAATGCTAATCAATGTAATGTTTTCATTCGAAATGTACAAATGCGTCATCATTTTTAAACGTTTAACTACTTCCGGTAAAATAAAGAGTAATGCTTGTCACTGGGTTTTTTTCCATTTAACACAATGAAGAGCTAAAACTCGCCATGCGAACTAAAGTTGCTGTTGAATAGTTAATTTGGTTTAAAATTCCTAGTATGCAGAATCCGGCCGCACTTTAATTACCTATGTTGATACCATAGATCAACATCATATATTGTTTACCATTGGATTGCCTTGGTACAATTTACTGCCAAGTTGCTGTTAGACAGTGGACTTCATTCTTATAAACATTTAGCGTGAACATCTGCCGTTCTAAAGGAAAAACAAACGGTTATATTAACACCGATCGAACAGTAAAACTAGGAATTAATCCGAAATCATTGGTGGTTTTTTGAAAAAGTGTTGAATATGAATTACAATTATATCCATATCAATAATATAATTTTAATTAACAATATGCAAGAATAATAAAATGAACTAATTTTTTCTAATAAAAACAATATAGTTATTTCTTGCACAATTGTTAATTATTAAATCTTAATGAAAGGGGTTAAATGAAGGACACCCGTAATGCAAAATGCCGTCAGCCAACTATTAGAAGGATAATATTCTCAAATACGAAATCTCACACGATTCTCAATTTATCAGGAATCTTTAAGTAGAAATAAGTAATGTAATCTATAAGTATTTGGAATCTACTTATCTACAAGTTGCAGTGTGGGAGAGCAATGTACTATATAACATAGACTGACCCTTTCAAAATGGTTTGCCCCGATTCAAGCGAAGTTATGCTGCATTAAGAAGAGAAATTGGCACTATCGCACCCTTGTAAGGCAAAACAGAAACTATAAACAACTGTGCAAATATAAAAGGGAGAAAACAACAACAACAAAAAAAAAAATGCCACATATAGTGAGGGAGACAAATTACTTCAAACTTATACAATATCAAATTTATATTTGTTCTCGTTTGATTCTTCAACTGATTGATTCGTGTATTTCTTAAATTTCTACCATTTTGACTTTCTCATATACGGAAAATGATGGAATCGTTAAAAAGTTCGATATTTCCATGATATCCCGGAGTTCGAAATTTTTTTTAAATGTCTGTCTGTGAAAAACAAAATTCAAAATGCTTGGAAGTAGACGCTTTTTACAGTAAATATGTAGGCGCTTGCCAAATTACGAGCAAAATCTGTTCGTCCTAATGCTCGATTACAAGTCAAAACGGTAACTGCAAAAAAAGAGAATTAAATGAATAAAATATGGTACACGGATTTAACATTAATAGTGTAAACACCTACCAAATATTGAGCCAAATCCAACTTGGGTTTGACCGTCTGCCGATCTGTACTTTCAGAAATATGTAAATGTGATAACTAAAAAAAACGTAATAACTTAACTTTAATACATCGAATTAGGCATGTTCTGGGCCAAATTTTAGTTGCAATCGGTCGGAGTCCCCTTCCAATTACGGTCGGACCGCGAGACAGGTATAATCAGAATCTTAATTACATCCCCAAATTTCTGGTTAAGCTTATTGACCCTCTAAATATTTTGATAAAAACTTATCAATTCAATTTTTGGAAACTTCAACCTTGCCAAATATTACTTAAAAAAAAAAAAACTGCTACATTCCATAAAAACAGAATCATATTCATTTTTTAATCAGCACGTTTCATTAATTCGCTTTCAGCTCAATATACTTATCAGTTCTGTGCAAAACTAACATCGATTTTAAACTAACTTCCCGATGAGCTAGAGACTTGAAACTTTAAAAATAGTTCAAAACTAGAAGACAATACAATATGAACACACTTTTTTGTGTGTCTGCTTGTTTGTCTGTTCGATACAAATTTTACAGTCGACTTCTTCACCGACAGATGGCGCTATGCCGGGAAGCTAGTTTAAAATCGATTGCTATTTCACATACACAAGAGTAAAAAGTAGAAAAAAATCATTTACATTTTTAAAAATATAATATGCGATGTTTTTAAAATACACTAAAAATATGTATATAATAATTTCTCCAACTCTCATACAGATTCCTAACTCCAGACCAAGTGTCCTGAAAGTTTGTGATAGTGAATTTTATTCATTCCAAAGAACATTTAAGTTTTGCATCTAAACATTGTGAATACAAAATAACTGGCATAATAGTAGTATTTTCAGATAGTTGAAGATTTTTTGGCACTTAAGGTGGTTCATTCCCCAAATTACACTGAGATATTGGCAATGCTCCCATATCAACATCGAATTTTCTATTGGTAGAAATCTCAAGGCAAAATCTTTTTTTTTTTTCCTCTTCCAAAAATAATAAAGGTAGATTTCGTTTTATTTTTCAGAAAAAAAAACGAACTTTTCCGGAACTCCTCTGACAACGAATTCAAGGACCACTTGGGCCCTGTTTTATATAGATTTCAATACTAATTAGCATGTTGTCGACAACGTCAGAAAAATATGCGGCGAAAAATGAACAATGTCTTCATAGTTTGACTCATTGTTGACTAATATTTTATATATTATAGATATAACCACGTGCGGTTGATTTTTTTTCCTAAAAAAGAATAAGAAGAATCAGAAATCATCACTTTCCCCGATCAAAAACAGACGCCATTTTCATTCAATATTTTAAGCAGACACATTCTTAAGAGTAATCATTCTCATTTAGAAATACCAACAGATTCAAACTGACAGTGGTCTAATCATGATACAAGATTAGACAGTATATAAAAATTACAATTAAAATTCATATATCAAAAATAAATAAACCAACAAGAGTGATACTCTTTTACACGCAAAGTCTTCTGGAATAAAACTGGCTTGCATGCACAACCAAAAATGAATTAAATGAATAACGATCGTGAATCTAGCAAATCTACTGAATCTGTCACAGTGTTTTGAAATTTTTTTTGGCACATATGCAGTCTGAAGATCACATTTCTCTGCTTTGATATGCATACGATATTATTGAAAGGTTAGACAGATTTGGTTCAAAATTTGATAAGAATTGATATTTCGGACCAAATTTTGTAAGTCTATTCAGAACGCTTAATAATTATCGAGATCGCTTGTACTGTAAATAGTTACATGAACTTCATTTGAATGAGTTTAGTTCAACATTTGATAGAAATCGACAATTTTGGTACATATCCCAAATTTTATCCATTTAGCTCACATCAGTTATGAGTAATCGTGTTCACGAATAGACACGCAGGCAAACATAATGTCAAAAATATGTTTTTGGAACTGAGGGGATTGTTTGAAACGTAGAGATTCGTCAAAATCTCGAGTTCAAATCTTTAGACGACTACATTTTTCCTATATTTAGTTTACGTGGAAGTAAAAATGTTCTCAGGGTGGAGGAATAGATTTTAAGGTCACAAATTTTCTTTCAGTCAAGATCTTTATTTTATGTAATGCATTTATTGTACATAAGCCATACATCGCAAATCTCGCCGAGGGTTGTCACACAAGTTGTTTGTCCATGACTCCAGTGTCTTTTTCTGCACTCTTTCAGACAGTACACAAAGTATTGTATTTAGTACATCAAGAGTATTTTACAGAGATTCGAATGAATTTAGAATCCCGATGAGATGCTATTCTTGCATCTGAAAGAATGTTACATTGCATAGAAAAAAATTCTCATAACGAAAATAATACGCCATTTTTTTTTATTCAACTCATATGAATTAAGACCTAGTTCAAAGCTCAAATTTATTCCACTAAAATTTTTTGCCAGTTTTCTAACACTTTTTACAACATTTTTTAACATTATTGAAGTTTATTCTAAATGCATCGCATCAAACTCAGATTAAACATGAGGAAGTTCAATTAACATCCATTAGTGAATATCTATTGATTATTGGTAGTTATGAAAAATAGATCTTCGGTGTGAATTCATCTGAATAAGTATATTTTTTGCAGGTTTATTAATTCCAGAATCTGAGATAAAACTACAATCATAATTTTATAACATACCGAATATCGATTATTTAAGCCATTGCATTTATGGGGTATTACTTTTACATATATGCTAAAGTACATATTGACACATGGTCAAACCTTTGACAGATCCAATTCAAAATTTGATATGAATGTATATTCTGGATACTAAGCATGTGTACTAAATTCTATCTATCTAGTTCTTAATGCTAAGTTGTTTTTTCTTTGAACTCAAACAGCCAGCCAGACTTCCTGTGAATGGATTTTGTTCAAAATATGATAGAAATATACAAATTCGGAAGTAATTCTATACATCAATTTTAAGTCGTGTAGCTCAAAACATATTAGACTTAACGTTCTCACAGACTGACAGGCAGATAAATATGATGCCAAAAATCTGTTTTCCGCCTTGGGGAGGTATGAAACATGAAAATTCGTTAAAATTTTGAGATAGAATTTTTTAACGATTACAATTTTTCCTCTATACTTTGTATATGAGAAAGTAAAAAGTGTTTGAAAATGTCAACTGAGTCATTGGCCAAGAGAAGTGAGGAGCTAGTTGTGACAATTTTTTGAAAAATGTTCATTTTTTTAAACGTATTTGCGATTCCTTGGTTATAATTTTTTTTATAGCCTAATTACTCATTCAAAAAGTTTGGCACAAAAAAACTTTGAAAAAATTTGTTGCTGTTAGCACCAGAAATATTTTTCTCAAAACTTGTCCGCTGTTACAACTTGTCCCGGATGTAGGGAAAGTTGTAACAATAAAAACAAAAATATTTAATTTCTCTTTATCATTCTTTAACTAATAAAAGTAGTAACAGAATATGGTAATTACTACCACTTGGAATTATGTTAATAATTGATGCCAAGTGGTTTAGAGTAAAATTGAGAAAAATATTTAACCAATCCATATAAAAGTCAATTTGCATCAGAATTGCAGTTGACACAAGCAAATAATAAACTGCTTCCTTTCGCACAAATTTAATATTTATATTTTGCAAATCTGATATCGAGAATAGAGGATTTGCTTTACTTTAATTCTGACGAAATTCAAGTTTTTTTCCTGTAGAGCGAAATGGGTACAGGGATTGCAAACTCAAATACTCTTCTTTTTATCTGATAGATGTTCAAAATTACGTCACCTGTCCTAAATTAATCATAACGTTTTTTCATAACGATATGTTAACATTATACGATATAATATCATCACAGCTGTGTGCGTATCTTCGCAAACTCCCATTCTTATTCAAAATCAGTATGTTAAATAAAAATCTCTTGTTTCCTCTTTTCTCTTTTTGTATTTTTTCCCCTTTAAGCCTTTGAACCACAATGGCTGGTGGTAAAGCATCGGCTTTGGAAAAGGAGGGTTTCAAGTTCGATATCCGATTCCGTGTAAGCGGTTCTGGTGCACGTTAAATTTATCGGAGCCAAATGTCCTCCAGCAGGTGTAGTGTGAAAGTTTGGAGAGGGGGCGCTAGCTGAAGTATTGTCATCGCCATCTGACTACTGTTCAAAATTACGCGGCACGTCCCAAAATAGCCCTAGTGTTGCTTGAAAATGGGACGTTAACATGACTAAACTAAAACAATTTTTCATTTTTTTTAAATCCTTTGTTTGCATCTCTGACTAATTCTGTCATCATTTTCTTTTTTCACTCTTTTTTAACAGGTGGACGAGTCTCGATTTATTTATTTTTTGATTGAGCGAGGTTTTGTTACTCTTATAGAGGTTAATTATTTGAGACAATCTTGAGTTTTCAGGACATATGTTAATATTTAAAACAGAAAATCTAGTTACAATGAAAAATTAATCTAATGAACCAAACACAAATGAATATAAATCTCATATGTTGCAAGATGTTACAGTTTAACCATCGTATGATTTCGGATATTTTTATAGCTTTATAAAAAAAATTGAGATTAATTTGTAAAGGTACTTAACATTTTTACTAAAGTAAAAACAAAGTATATAAAGAGAAATTTTTAAATTATCACTCAACTTATCATAAATCAAAACATCTTTATCTTCATTTACTAGTTAAAACGGAACCTGTTCACAAACTCTACCATTCAGCTGAATACTGAATGTCCTGATGAAACAAGCCCTAAGAATCAAGTGAGGAAAAAATTCTAATTAAAACCACAGCGTGTTACAACTAGCCCCAGTCTTCAGTACAGAAAAGAAATGCTAAGATGTAAGGTATATTTCAAGTAAACAATATATTAAAGCACTGTTAATCAACCAGTATGTTAAACCAACAGAACGGAATTTCATTGTCTCAATTTAGAATGTAACTGGAGTTTCAACGATTTCAAATTTTCAAAAATGGAATGCATAATATTTTATATCTTATATTTACGAATAGAGCGATTAGTTTAAGTTTAGTTAAATTATATTAACGTCCCGTTTCTAAGCAACACTAGGACTATTTGGGGACGGACCTCGTAATTTTGAACCACTGTCAGATGACGAGGACAACACGTGAGCTGGTACCAACTTCTTCAACCCCCCACACCACACCATGGGGAGGATGTTTGGCCGCGACGAATTTAACGTGCACCAGACCCGCTTACACGGCGGTTCTTCGGCGGAATCGAGCCTCGAACCTGCAATCTTTCCACCAGGCCACCGCGGCCTACGAATAGAGCGATGTAATTATTATTGCATGTCATACCCTGGATTAAATAGACACAAAAATTGTGCCGCGAATAATAATCAGTATATAATATATGAGCTCTCTCTACCATTCATCTGAATACTGAATGTTCTGATGCAACAAGCCCTATTCTTAAAAATCAAGTGGGGAAAAAATTCTAATAATATTCAGAATATATATGATATAACAAATATAAAATATTCAACGTATATACTACCTTGATAACAGAAAAAAAAAGACTTATAATTGCGGTATGGGGTGAAAGACCACTTTAGCTTATGTTTTTAAATATGAGATTCACCAAAGTCCGCTGATTCTGTAAATGAATTGTTTTGCAGATACCATTTAATGATGTAGATAATAAAAATCAATGAAATGAATAATTTTTTCTGCTTACTGCTGAATAATTCGTAGGCAGAATCCCTGGATATGCAGTTTGTGAAAGGCTACTACTCACAGCCGGCAAACCTGCTGCTGACACTGTAGTTCCGCTGGATCCATTTGTGGCAGAAGAAGTGCTTAAAATGGTGGGACCTGAAAGATTATACACACACGCATTTATATTAAAGAAATAAACAGGGTATATTTATCGTTACATTAGAATTAAATTGTAAATTCAAGATATAAAAAAATAATTTTAATAACAACTTTGATAACAACTTTAATTATTAACATTTCTTTCCATTAGAAATTATTAGCTTTTCTTTACATTATTTTTTTTTCTGTTTTTGAGAAATAAATCAGCGTGATATAATTCATGTTCTAGATAAAAGATAAAAATATTTTAAAAATCCTAGTATAAATGATGAATATAAAAACACCATGATGGAAATATCCATCATCTTGCAAATTTACATGTTAAGCTCAGTACAAAAAGCAGCTCCCCTGTCTTCACAGTTTTCCTACTCATTACTGCTTTCATTAGCAAAAAAAGATTCTCAGATTATTTATAAAAAAACAGTCGCTCGTTTTTTTCAATCACAACAAACAGCGGGATGACAAGTTCAAATCCATTATAAGGAGTGTGGCATTTGAGTTTTTTGACAACTACGTTTCTTATTACACAATAGTCGTGAAAAAAGTAGCCAACGACAACAACTTTACAATACAATAATAATTTCTGTTTTGAGTACAATTTTTTGCCCACTAAATATTATGATGGAAATTTTCATCATCATGCAAAGAAGGGTTAATGAATATTAGAAAGATCTATCTTACTGGTGAAGGTGATATCGCGCAAATGAAAGTGTTACAATATGAAAACAACATTTGACAGCTAAAACTCAAAAATGCCAACAATATTTACATATATAAAAAATATAGCTCATATTTAGTTAAATGACTTATTTCGATTAAAAGTTAAGCCAGAAACTAGTAGCTCCAAATTATTTATGAGGCAAACAAAAAATAATTATTTAAAAAAAATTAATAAAGGGGATGGATAGGAAGGAACTTGGAATTTTTTATTGATGATAGTGAAGAAATTAGGATGGATAAACAAGGAACTTTAAATTGGACTCAAATATTCTAAAGTATTCTTTCCACTAGAACCTTACAATCCTTCTAAGATACGGATAACATCAATCGCTTAAATGCCAGATGTGATAAATGCTTCTTCCTCACAGCATCCATCTCCTGTAGTTGAATTGCTGGACAACCTCATATTAACTTGCGTATATAACTCAGAAACGATACAGCATAAAATCTCTTTATCTAATTGTACCAATAAGTTTATAGGCTTTGTTCTATGTTAAATAAATATTTGATATCACAATAAGATGTCATTTATTTTAATAGCAATTAAGTATGCCCTATTTATTTTAGTCATGCTTTGAAGTTGCTTTAACCAGAGAAACACCGATGAATGCAATTAACAGTCGCAGTTATATTCTTACATCAGCTTTTCGATGTCTTAACTGAAGATCAGCGATAAAATCTAACCGATTAAGACGTAGAATGCACTTCTCAATTCCTCGGAGTCGCGTTCGACAACGTTGTCAGTTAAAACTGATACAAGCAAATCCAGCATGTGACGTCACGGTGTCTCTTCACCGCTCATTCTGTGAAACATCGCTCGTTAAACGAGGCACTTATACTATAAATTTTTTCGTTACGCAAATCACTCGTAATGTCAGATGCTTGAGGTGGTTTGCGAGGTTTGATTGCACATGGATTTAGATTCGAATCAACACTTTTCTCCCCCCCCCCTTTTTTTAGCTCGTTTCGTAAATGAAAAGGTCATTCGGATTGAATCAAGTGGGATGTTAAACAGATATGTTTTGTAATTTTTCAATAACAAATATTGCTAAATTTACTTAGAATAACTGCTCTTACTTTAAAAGGTAGCACTTATTTTCAACTGAAGAATTTTCATAATAAGTTATAGTATTCCGATTTCAAAGAGGCATCGATGCGTCATTTAATTAATTTCAGTATTAGAACTTTACTTCAGATTAAAAACTATCCGGCTGATTTCATTATATTTTGTTTGACAAGTTTCATGTTTGTAAATATGGAATTTTCTTGTCAATTTTTCACTTGCTTCATGATATATTAAGAGTTTTTAAATCTTGGACCACAATGCACTAATATTTTCACAAGACTAATTTATCTCATTTATGTGGCGCTTACATAGCTAATTTGAGAAAAATTCACATTATTTATAATAATCTAAAATATAAAAATTAATCTTTATTTGTTCGTATTCAATGCGCGGCCGCACTGTTCATCCGATGGAGATGAAACTTTGTCAACTTATTGCCGACACTTGCGCGAAGGTTATATAAAAATATTGCCTATTCAAAATATTTTTATATATAAAATATAAAAATACTGTCTACCCTAAAGTATATTTGAACTATAATAGTAATAGAATAAATATTATTTATACTTTATATGTCATTCACTTTCTTTGGATGTATTCATTGTCAACAAGAAAATAAATATTCTTTCTATCATTCCTAATAAAACAAGATAACTGTTTCTAATTTTAAACGATATTTCCAAAATTATTTCATCTGCTGCAAAAACTGGCTGGGTATCAGCTGGTGAATTATAAAAATTTCTATTTTTAATATAATAATAAATGGGTGTTAAAATTTTAATAGCAAGGTTATTACGGAAGAAACTATTCCAGAAATATAGCACCAGTTTATTTTTAGCTTCATCAATAAATTAACATTGATTAATCCTGCTATTGACAGTGCCTCTGCACAAATGAGTCAAAGTTCGCTAAACATCGAGCCGATAACTGAAACAAAAGACAATTACTGAAGTTGAACGTTACCGTAACAAACATCAAAACGCTGAAAGAAGAAACTTCATTCTTTCCAAATTGCTTTCACAAGGTCACTCAGGAGGCCTGTTGGAATACATTGTGTCTTAAAAAAATAATAAAAAGTCGTCTGCATGCTCAGGTCAAAAGCACGGACTACGCTGGGAACATGCCAAAACCCTCCTACTAAAATCCCACTGTCATGTTTCCTCCAAGGTCAACTGTTTTCTCTCCCGCTCATTGCTGTCAAGATAGGTACGAATGGCGCAATTCAGCTTCCGTTTAGAATTTCGCATTAATTTTTTTCTTCATTTTTAGAACAGAAAATAATATTGAGAATTTTAATCTTTCAAAAAGATTTCACCGCTAATACAGAAGAGAACTTTCGTAATGTTTTTTTTTTTTTTTTTCACAAGAAATAACCAACATAATAAACCTCTTCGGATCGTGAAAATAAAAAAGATTTGTTTAGAAGCACAAATGAAGAATATTAAATGTAAATACTTTTTTTTTTGATAGGCTAACACAACAGTTAAAAGAAAAAGGGAGAATTACGAATGAACGCTTAAGATTAGGAGATTTGAAATCTTGCCCGAGTATTAAATAATCTCTTTTCGTCAAGTATTAACAGTAAGTCTTACCATCAAATATAAATCTATTAATAAGATGAAGGTCTAACACTTTATTAATGATTTAGAAATGCAGAAAAAAAATGCCTGATATACATACAGGTTGATTATAATTAAAGTTCCAGTTAGAAATGGTCATAAAAAGAAAAGTCCTGGACCAAATGTTATCAAACTCGGTAGTAATTTAAAGGAGGTAATGGAAATTTCTTTTCTGCCCCCTCCCCCCCCAAAATAGTTCACAATTCAATGGTGCGATATCAGTATTGTTAAGCAAAATATAAGAAAACATCGGTTTAAAATGTGTTTGATCGTTTTCTAAACGATTCACAAAGCTTGTTCAATTGCGTATTATCTCAAAAGCATTGTTTATAAAGATAATCTAAATTTAGCGAGACTGAAAGATGCGATACACCGATATATGCGTAATATTCCTCCTGATATGCCAACAACTACTGTTGAAAATGCAGTAATGCGATTTAACTTGCTTTCAGAAAATGGTAGATGCCACATTGAACATGTTTTGTAATACGTTTCGATTAAAATTTTAAACAGACTGCCTTCAAGTCCTATTTTGCTTAACAATATTGCATACAGCGTCATTTCTCCCCTGGTAGTGAGTTTTCAAACTTTTTTTTTCTTCTTTTTGGCGGGAAAAAAATCCTTATGGATTTCTTTAAATTATTACCAAGTTTGATAATATTTGGTCCAGTAATTTACCTTTTATGACCATTTCAAAGTGGAACTTGAACCATAACAACCCTGTATAATCAAAACAACTGATAAGGAAATGGTCACTTAGAAATAATAATTCATTATTCAGAACTAAAATACAGCGGTAATTAAAAGAATGATGAATTATGGAAGTCATTCTATTTTGTGTATTTATTACAATATTCCAATTCACTAAAAAGCAGATACAGAAATGCTAATTAATTAGTTTCGTGTTTTTAATACTGCGTTAAATCTCTGAAACCATTTCACGCTCAACGTTAACATAATTTTATTAAAATTTAAATAACTATTACACACTTTGTAATTTAACTATTAACTTTTATCATACAACAAGATAAAAGAGAGAGCTCTACAAAAACATTTATGAAACTCTTTCATGTCATTGCACTTACTCCAAGAGCATTAAAACATAAATTAATGGTCGAGATTCTCCAAAAACAGAAAAATATTGAAAAAAATAAATTCCATGACAAATTTGAGATCAAACAAATAATATATAACTACAAAACTGTAGTATTTACGCATCAACAATTTTTGTGAACACCCGAAAATCATCAAAAGTACTTATATTTGTGTAGAAAAATATTCAACTCCGATTTTCATTTCATGCAGAATTTGTTTTCGAAATTTATGCAATACAATTTTAGAACTGAATTGGCTCTCGAGAATTCTAGAAAAAACTGAAATAAAAATACTGCTTTCCCACCTAGAAGCCAAAGTGTCATGTAGGGGAAGGGAAACAAAAGGGATATTCATACTGCTTCCCAAATAAAGCAAAACTTTAGTGATAAATTTGTATGAAACGCAGTTTTCACTCCTCCTGAAAATATGAAAAGCATACAGTAAAACGTTTCAGAAATTATTCAAAATGACACAAATATGGAGAAAGAAAAGTCATAGGTCTGATAAGAATGGAAAAAACTATTTCACATTCATTTATTAGATCAATTTCAATAAAAATTTAACTTTGTCATCTAGAAAAACCTATACAAGTGCAAGATTTTAACGAAAAGAAAGCATAATAATTTTTTCAGAAAAAAAATTTGCTAAAATCATTTAAAGGGAATAATAAAAAAAGTTTATACTATGAAAGAGTTTTCTTATCTTGCTGAATGTATAACATAATTAATCTGCATTATTAGCCCGTTGCACTTCGATGATTCGCACTAAGGTATCATTCCAGACGCTGTAGCTTTTTAATGTTGTATTTATTTTTGATAGAAAGATATTATCAATATGTTCAAACTGCTTCTTCAAATCCAGACGTCGGTGGCTGGAAATGCTGCTGCTTAATATCATTTATATAAATGGGACACCTGACTGTGCAACGTACCTTGACTTCGTATTTCCATTTCAATAGTTATTATACTTAAAACCATATCAGAAACCGTTCCCAAAACACAGCCTACTGCATTATTAACCCATTAAGAAAACCTTTTTCTTTTCTGTCAATTACAGTACTAATAAAGTCAAAGTATTCTACCAAGAATACTTCAGTTACGGTCTTAAACACCCCTCCGTCTTTTCCTGGCGCTTAACTTTCTCATGCCATACGGTGGGGGGGGGGGGGTATTATAATAAGGTTCTGTGGCTTCTTTCATTTATTTATCAACAAGTCGCGGTTTCTTGAAGAAGGAATTATTTACAAATGATATGAAATTCAAAAACACGGCTGAAAAAACAATCCAATATTAATTGGATTGGCTTAACCCCTTAACCTACAACTAGAGGTGTAGCTCTTAATATGATGGGCCAAATGTAAATGTTACAGGCATAGCCCATAGTACGATGATTGGGTCAAACGTAAAATCACGGGCATAGCCTAATGTACAATGATCGGGCCAAACAAATATATTTCAGTGATTGATAATAATTCTTTTTGTATATCTACCAAAATTATTACACCAGACTGTAATTACCTATCAAATATTGCACAAAATGAAACCAATTGTGCCTTACACACAGTATTTTCTCCCATAAGTCGTGCGCGTACAACTTAGGACGACTTGCCGAACCGTGGAATGACTCGAAGTCTGCGCGAACTTGTTTATATTTTTGGCCCAAATTTTTGGAACGTAAATGATAGATTAAGGGGTTAAAATAGGTAACGAATTTGGAACGTTATGGTCATAAATAATCATTTTATTCGCAATAGTTTTGTTTCATTTTAATGTATAATACTCAACTGGAATTCTTCTAATGACTTACAGTTCCTTCTTTATACATTTCTTACATAATTAAGTGTTTACAAAGCTCGTTCATTTAAAAATAGTATAAAAAACTTTGCCCAATTAATTAAAAGATCTATCAAAATACCTTTTATTCAAGCTCGTTCTTAAGAAATTCGAACATTACTCTCATTATAAAGTAATCCGGTTTATTATATAGACACCAATTTTGATGCACAATATATGCTTAGATACTAGTAACCCAACTAAAAAGATGGAATTTGTTTTTGTAGTTTATGAAATTAAAATATAATTTCTCTGAGAATACAGGCAAAATAAAGAATATTTATTGCTTCAAGAAACAGACGAGACAATTAATGAAATTTGGAAAAAATGAGATTGAAATGAATTGAATACCAACAGTGAGAAATTAAAGGATTACTTTGTATAAAGAGTATCTAAGGGCTACTCTGTGCACCAAAACAGATTTATTTAATTTACTAATGTAACACAATTGCAAAAATTTTAGTTTCTATACATCGTAAATCGTCTTTTACATTTTCTCCAGAAAGGTATTTAAAAAACTTGAAAACCGCATATCTGCCAAAAGTTCTCATAATAACACATTTATTAATACGACAAAAATGACGCATAGTTTTTTTTTTTTACTGTAGCGCACAATTCATTATCACATTATCTGTTTAAAATCAACAATTTCTGAGAGAAAGTATATTTGTTAAAACACAGCATATATCTTTGTTTAACATATATATATATATTACATTCGAAAGCCCTGATGTGCTAAGTGAATGTATAAGAAGGTCATCTTGAGAGAGAGTAGAGATTCGTTCATCTCATTTTTTTATGAAACAAAAGATTTAGATTGTTGTTAGGTAATGGCATGCGACGGTGACGGCAACATTGTGATGTTTCGGTGTGACAAAGTGGTCACGAGCGCCTTCACATCATAATTTGAAATGGTTATTATATTTCGTAAGTTTAGGGAAAGATTAAAATTAATTGAAACTAATTTAGATGAGAGCTTAAATATCTAACGTCATGAAATTCGGTAAAATTGTTCAGTTAATATTTTTATGATATATAAATATAAAATAATGTTTTGAATAATTATGGGGGAAAAAAACTTAAATGGGATTACGTTGCACATACCTGGGGACTAATTTAACTATTTTTATTAGTCATTTTTTAAAAAATCCAAAATTTCACGCGTGTATCTCATTGCAATTATCTAAGACCGAAACAGAAAAAAAATTGAGAGATCTTAATCCAACAGATTGATAACAATTAGTAAATTCCCAGACCTTTTACAGACGGAATATTAATTTAAGAATTGTCGATTGCAGTTCTAGGTCTTTTTCTAGAGCAAGGCACAGCCAGATCCTATGCCGGCATTTGAAGTAACTCATTACGGATATGGGGCAATTTTTCGAACTGAATCGATATTCTTTTAATAAATTCAGAAACAGGTTCAATTTGGAGGTCATCATGAAATATTTTCCTTCTGATGTACCTGGATGCAATTGAACATCTAGGACGCTGCTTTACTTCGCAATCTGCAAAAAAGAACCATGTATAATTCTACCTCTAGGAAAGTTGGAAATATTTATAAATAGACTCCCAACTGACATTTCCTCTGTTGTAAACAAAAAAGTTAGCAATTTATTGATTTGGAAGATGCGATCGTAGCTTTCAAATCAATTCTTAAGGCCAGGCCCAATTTTTATTTGCTTAACTATTAACAGGATGCCGAAAATCTGTGGTACAAAAATGTAGAGCGCATGCGTCCAACTCAATAAATCGCCAACTTAACCCCTTCGAGACGAAAGACGCACATGTGACCTTTTTCTGAGGAACGAACGCCGCTTTCTTGCAGCGGACTTTCCGAACAAAATGATTACTTTTCAATGGCGTTACTAATCCATGTTTTTATCAAAAGATTGGTCTCATTCATTAGTGGTTCTCACTCAGAGGCCAGGATGGTAAATGTCTGCGAATCATTAGATTTTCGCAACTATAAAGAGAAGCATGCATTTGTTAATGTAAACAGAAACAAGAACTCACTCTGAAGTGGTTGTTATAGCTTATACTTTCATCATATATGGTGTTATTTTAGTAAAAATTTTATTCCTCTCAGTTCATTTGCGCAATCACGGCTACAAGACTGCTCATCGGTTCAGGGGAAGAAGGGTATTTAAATTTACAAATGATCGATCTATGGATTTAAAAAAAAATTAACGGCGGATTTTTTTTTATTTCAATTAAAAACTTTTCAAAATCTTTAATTTATTTTACCATAAATATTATATTTTTGATAGTAAAAACGAAGACTCAAAAACTGACAAGATGAGTAGTTTGTTCGAAGCATGATAATAAACGAGGTATTGCCAATGAATATGTAATGTTAATCTCTAAGCTAATCTACGGTTTAAGTTTTTTTTAAATAAGATTTTGAAAAATTTATTACAATTTTATGAAGTATTTTAAAATACTAAATACAACTTTTTTTTTCTTCTTATGCTCCCATATTTTACACCAATATTCTTGTGTTACCTTAAGTACTATCGATCATAATAAAACGCGCGATATTTTTATATTAAAAAATTAATTAAAAATGATACTTAAATCATGATAGGAAACGTGTGACATTTGTTGTCACATATTGAAACATTCTTTAATTTCTATGAAAAGAATATTTTTGACAAAT
The DNA here is from genome assembly GCA_026543055.1 of Argiope trifasciata. Lineage (NCBI taxonomy): Eukaryota > Metazoa > Arthropoda > Arachnida > Araneae > Araneidae > Argiope > Argiope trifasciata. The sequence goes on along the minus strand of JAPMOQ010021776.1, from coordinate 1,690,936 downwards.
TTATATTTTCATTTTTACGAAATGTAATGCGCATTAAGTTTAGCGGGAGAAAATGCTTCAAAGAGTTAAGATTAAATGGAGGGAACTACTAGTAGCCGCTCGTTTCTTCTCAAAACAAGTGTACTCAACATGAGTCACGTGACTTCTGGTGAATCTTTGAGTAAGAGTACCTTTTTTTGGCGCTATATCGCAGATCTTGGCATATTCAAAAACTGTCGCGTAACCTTTTGCTTCCCAGCAATGGGTCCGGACGGCATAACATTTCCTGGGAAAGGTTTTTTTCTCCGTCTTCTTTTCTTGTTTTGAGATTACTATTTGAAAACTAAGCATCGTGATTTCGAAAATAATAAGTTTCTTTTTCAAAATCAGTAGCTGGGGCATGATCATACCTTAAGTTATTAATAAATATGACATTAAAACAAAATTTTTATTAGTAAAGATAGAATTTCTTTCCTTAATATTTTCCTTATCTTTACAATATCCAGTATTTATTTCCAGATCTAAAAATTACATGCAATTATTACTTGACTACAAAAGAAATTTTTCGATATAACATTTTCAATAAAACAGACGTTTTAGTTCCAATATTTCATTCACAATGATGATTTAATATCGCTCACGGTATAAGACAATTCGAATATTTATGATGAAAAAGGAACGACATATTTTTGAAATAATAAGGAACTTTATTTGCATTAAAATAATTACCCAATTATTAAATGGTCAATAATGTTCATATATACGAAAGTAATGGAAAGAAGGAAAAAAAAATAACGCCAAGTTAGCAGCCAAGCACGCGCAACACATTCGAGATTAAAATGAAGCAAGTAGTAAAATAGAATGCCATTATGTCAGTTTAAATGAAGCTTAATAACAAGTTAACTAAATTAAACACAATAACTAAACAAATCTATGCAATATCATTCAGTTATAACATCGAAATCATTGAGTGATCCCAGACAAGAAATTTTAAATTAATTTAAAATGGATGTAAATAGAATGTTTATTGTACATACTTGCGAAACGGCACAAGCATATACTGGCCTTAGAAGCTTTTTCTATACATCCAAGTGCACAGAAAAAGCAATTTAAATAAATTTAAAATTTAATACTTAACAGTGAGAAATAATCTGCCATTGAAATATAATGGTGAATGCAGTTACAGCAAATGCAAATTCTATCTCGTGCAAGTCAGGAGATTTTATCTTATCCTATATCAGAATAGGGTTGTAATCCCTCTACTCTCTATTTCATGTTTATGAAATGCTCTTACCTGTACGGGCCATAGATTGAAAAGGTAAAATAGTTTATATTTCAGTTATGTGGTACGGACAATCAGCGTTTGCTTGGACACATCCTTGTGAGAACACTTCTTTTCATGAAAAAACGGCATAAAAAAGGCACCGATTGCCTGTCGATTAAAAAAGAAAAAAGATCGGATCGCTGTCGAGTTGGTTTTCGAGTACACAATTTCTACAACGTCACACATACATGCATGCATAAAGCAAATTGTTCTGCTCTGCTCGTTAGGGATTCAAGGTCAAGATACGAGTTCTGAAATTGGCGCGTAATTGATGCGAAGTTGTTGCTTGAGTGAGCAGAAAAAAAAAGGACTGCTTTGTATTTCAAACCATTTAGCTCTGAAAATGAGTGGACAAATAACGAATGATATGGAACTTTAGATTGAGTGCATAGACAAAAGACCAGCTTTAAAAGCAATAATAGAATATTTTTGTTAATTTCAAAACACATTTATGGGAGAAATATGATGGGGGGGGGGAGAAGGTTAACAGTCTGACCATTCGCGGATTTTGACAACTTGAGGCCAAAGGTGCTAAATTATTGAGGCCCCCTTCTAGATAAATTATATTGATGGTAAGAAAGCAGTGTGAACTAATTTACGCTTTTAAATTCATATTTGTGCACATTTTATTTATATAATTATACATATTATATAAATGAAACTGCAATTCTTTTTCTCCATGCTCTTTGTTCTAATAATTATTATTTTGATAATATTATGAAAAGTAACAGTTTTGATAAAGTAACAGTGATTTCTTGGTGTATTTTCGAAATGAAATGGACACTACAGTATCCAAGCATTCAAATTTGAATTAAAAAAAGAATAAAAAATGAAAATACATCATTTGTTGCGTTTTTCTTTATTTAAGTTCTAAAGAAAACTTATTCAATTTAGCTTAAGTTCAATAATCATGAACCTTTTTGATGAACCCTAATCAGTTCCAAAAACTTTTAATGGAAAATATTCCTACTTAATTCATTTCAAATTGGAAGAACCAGTATCAACGTTCTTTATCTCAAGGGTTGTACGGTATTTTCTATTCAATTTCATATTTGTGCTTTAATTTGTCTATTTTTCTGCAAAAAATGAATATAAAAATAATTGTTAATAATATTAAATAAAATAATAGTTAAGTTATTTAAATTTAAGTTTAATTTATTATAATTAAAAATAATGATTTAAAATTATTTAATGGAATGAATTATTTAAAAATTGCAGATTTTCTTAAATATTTTCCAATTAGTGTGTCTTTAAGTACCACCCCCTAAAAAGGGTTGTGTCGTGTGTGTGAGCTAGAAGTCAGACTTCTGCCCTCTGGGTGCGCAGGGGTCTTTACCCTCAGAAGCTACTGCACCCCTTTTCCGTGAAAAACACGGACACGACAACAACAGTAAAAAAAAATATTAAAACAAATCGGAATAAATATTTAAAAAAAAAAAGATTCAAAAACTTTTTAAAGCAGTTTAAATACTCTTTATTCGATTTAACATCTTTAAACCTAAAAATTAAATTATGAAACAAAACAGATTTTATAATTATATCCTTTATTATTTTACTGCTTCATTATGTACAATCTCATGTTGTAGATTTTCTCAACTTGGTTTATAAATATTTTATTAAATGATCTTGGAAATAGTTTTTTTACATATATATTTATACATTACATGCATTCGCCATAATATCCAGCGTGTAGGTATTCTTATATATATATTCAGTATACCAGCGTTAGGTATTCTTGATTTGTTAACAATCTATAACAGTTTGTCAACAGCTATGGCCATCAGTTATCTGTAAATTTTCATCACAATCAATGCATTCAGAAAAATTGATTGTACCATAGTATCATACACCAGTTTATAAAAATTCATTGTAGGCCTTTTTTCCCTTCATTTATTTTGAGAAATTGAGACATGAATTTAAAATGTGCCATTTCATTACCAAATTCACATTTGATATTCCCTGATCAATGCTCTTTAAATTTTTGATCAGATTCCTTAATTTCGATGTTGATTCGTTGATTGAATATTAACCAAAAATTCAAATATTGAATTAATTTTACCATGCGCTTCAAAACATCACGAAAGGTCTGTGCACAGCACATGCAAATATGCTTCCATACTTCATTTTAGTTTTCCCTCAAAAGACCTTATCACACGATGAAATTTCGTCAGCACTTTTCCGTTTCTACCCTCAAAAACCGGTCAAGCAAATTTCATAATCGACAACTTTTCCTAACCACTCGAAAATGTCGTCGGAAATATTGTCCGCAAACGTAATTCAACCAATCATGAGAAACTTTGAAGTGACGTCACTTTCGTTGTCGTTTGTTGACGGATAGTGCCGAAGATATTTTGCCGTGTGATAAGGCTTTAAGATCAATTATATTCCGTCCGCATTACAGTCCTCAGGTTTTTTCCCTCTTTTTAAACATAAGTCGGCCTTATCGCTGTATTGAGAATCAGTTGTCTTCATCTCAGTACATCATAGATATTCCCACCAGAAACGGAAAAGAAAAACATTTTTTCCTTATCCAACACTTTTAAAAGTCTGATAAAGTCTAAATCATGAAACAAATAAAAACTTAACGCGTTTTCAGACAAATCCATGAGCGGAACAATATAGAAATGATTACTTTAAAATTTGATTAATCTGCTCACATGGTTATTGGTAAACCGACTTACATGGCTTCAAAGCTATCAATTCCGAAAGATTAAATATAAAATATAATTAAGATTGATTATTCTTAAAATTACCATTTAGTAATCTGTTCTAATCCAGTTACTAAACTAATAACTAACTTTTCTAAACTAATCATTTAAAAAGACTTACTGGAATTTAACTTATTAGAAAGGGAAAGAGTTAATGTGTTAATAATTTCTGGAGCAGAGCACAGAAGATTCTCGAACAATCAAGTATAGCTCGGCTCCTACTGGCCCTATCGCCAAAATTCTAGAACATACTATTATCGCCCGTTTTGTCACCAATATCGCCAAATACGTCGTAAATCCCAGAGTTCATTAATCCGGCATCCGATCAGCATCCCATAGAGCTGATAGTAAAACGGTCTTTCCAACGATAAAACTAATCGTGCTAGGAAGCAACATTACAGATTCGTAGCATTATATATAAATTTTTAGCATTATACATACCAAACCATAAAAGCCTAAAATTTTGAAGCAGAATGATTAAAACATATATGTAGTTCTTTAAAAATATTTAACCTGACTTTTTTAATTTCCTCTAACACAAAATATTAAAATAAAAAATCGAAAAGTTTTGCTATTCATTTTAATATTTTGCAAGTATTTGTCACAATTTTTTTCGTCTCTCATAAGGGTCATCATACATTGTTGCTTTAATTTTAAAAAGTATCTTCGTGAATTAAAATATAAATTTGTAACCTCATTTAAAAGTATTTATATGTAGATGTCACTGAAAAAATAATCTTTTCATCTCGTCAATTTTTAAGGCTAAATTAGAACCCAAATTTTGATTTTTAAAAGGAATTTATGATTAATGTATTTGCTATGATTTAAATCAGATTGAAAAAAATTCAATCGCCACACAAACATCAAGGTAAAAGAATACAGAATATCAGATGTTATTTTACATGCTATAGAATAATATAAATGATTAGTGAACATGCTTTTCCACATAATTGAAAGTTGAACAAAAACAGGACACAGTTAAACATTGCAAATACATTCACGTTAAAAAGTTGCTGGTTCTACATCCAACAGAAAGTTATCATGATAAGAAAGATTATGTGGAACGAACTAAAGAGCCAGCTAAGCCAAGCAAAAACAAAAAGAAACTCATTGTCCATTTTCCTGCTTCATATTTTAAGGGAGGGTTTGGATGAAAATAAAAACTTTGTACTAGCTACATTAAAATCATTCAAACTGAATTTAAAATATCATTAGAAAATAGAGATTCTTCAAGTAATTCAAAGAATGAAAGCTAACAAAATAACCATTTAGATAAATTATACAAAAGTATTAATCCAAACCAACAGGACATGCTAAGGATCGTTTGGGAATTTTTTCAATACATATTTTCCCAACACACTTCTCCAAACCCATCAATTCCTAATTTTGTGAGAAGTTTCTAAATATTTTAGAATAATTTCTCCAAAATTATGTACTTGAATATTTCTACAGAATGGTGGAATTTACCATTAAATAATTTATCATAGTATGCATGCATTATTTCCTTTTCATGCTTTATAATATAACAAAGCAAAAGCAAGTGCTTTTTTATATTTAATACTAAAATTATTTTAATACTAAATATTAAATACTGTTTAAAAAGAATCCAACTCTGAACTTTCTTGTTCACAGTGATGACACGATTCCGCTATTTTGGATATGCTTAATTTTTTTTTTCTGCTGTAAAGAGCACCAATCGCTACATGGTGACCGTCTACTGAGTAGCTTTCAAACGTATTCTTCGATTTCTTTAAAATTTCTCTTACGATGACTGAACGAATTCAGTAAAGATATTGAATCAAATTCTGTCAAAAACTTCTAAAATCGAGACAATTCGTAAGATTTAGCAGATGTTTGGAGAAGATGCTATAGGTTTAACTCAAAAGAGTAGTGAGTCAAATGATTTCAAATGACTGCACATCCGCAGAGATACCATAAACCACTCGGGATGCAGCTGTTGTTGCAAGAGCGAAAAATCTGATAAAAACATGATCTGACAGCTACAAAAGAGCATTAACTCCATGACGCAATTAGGGGAAAAACTGGCAGTATATTCATGGTACCCAATTCAAAATTAATACTCTTCAGAGAAGGCCCCTTTCAGCTTTCCTAAGTTGATACTGAGCATACAGAAAAGATCATGTCATTTGGTCTACTGAGAGTAGAGAAAAGATAATGTCTTTCAGCCTTTCAGAGATGTTTTTGGCAGCGGAAGAGTCGATGTGTATTGATGCAATCAGCTTACTTCCATGATATAAAAAAAATTTCGGCCTAAGGTCGGATACAGCCTTTATATGTTAAGAAAATTATGAATTGCAAAAAGTGTTATTAATTAACAAACACGGATAAATATATAATCTATGCAACAATTGTTTTTTAAATCTTTTTCTCTTGAAGAAACTCTAGATATTATTGTCATTTTGCCTTTCCCACTTTGTTTAATTACTTAAAATTTTTGAAAACATAGTTTCAAGTACGAAAAAAAGCTTTTAATAGTCCCTAAAGTGCATTGAATTCTCTAAACGGTCGAACCAGCATTTTCCGTTTTCCATGTTTAGTTTAAAATTAAAAAAATCCTATTTCAATACAATTTTTATAAAAATTATAGGAATAAAATATTCTTAAAACTCAGATTTAAATAAATACAAAATAACTTTAATTTACTTTTAAAGTTAATTCTTGAAACCTGATTGACAAAACGCCAAAATAATTGGGACTTAACAAATTAAAGGGAACATTGATAAGGAATATGAGATAGAATCATTAGAAATTGACGTGATCATAAATGTTGTTAAATGACGTGATCATAAATTCTGGACTAAGAAAAATTAAATTAGAAAACAAATAGCATAGTAAAAGAAGACGATTTTTATCCTAAAAATAACAAATATTTAGAAATGACATGTCATAATTTTAGTAAATTTTCAGAAAGTAATAAATGATCAATAAGCAATTTAATGGAGAAAGTAACTGAATCTTTTAAAGAATTTAAAAATAATTCCAAATCATAAGCAAGTTATTTAATAAATATCATATTCGGCACTTTGAAAATTAAGGCTGTATAATAGTTTAAAAAATTCATTAATTGATTGCACAATTGGTATCCAAGTAAAATTTTTAAAGAAATTAAAGAATTTAACGGCTATTCATTGAGAAAGTAAGATATATTTAATCACATGAAACAATTCAGAAATGTTAAAAGTTTTTTAACACTTGATAAAAAAAAATCGAATTATATATCTTAACTTTAAGTTAATAGACATTTCACAGACCAAAGAAAAAACCGATTCAAATATTTAAGATCCTATGCAAACGAATAGATTTTGAAATCTTAGGAAACTAATAAAATTTCATTTCTTTCACTGTTTCACTCATGTTATTATCCGTAAGATACTTCACAAAGTATTTTTTTAACGTTGTGAAACAATAAAATGGTATATAAAATTTCCCTAATTGTAAATAAAACTTCTTAACCTTTCGATTCAAACAGCGAATAAAATCGATTCTCTAATATGGTTAAAATTTATACTCAACATTTTAGCATAATGTTTGCTTATTATTCAATCTAACAATGAACTAATCGAAATCGGTTTGTGATAAATGGTCTCATATAGTATCTAATAAGCAAGAGTATCAGAGGAAAAAGAGTAGGCATTGGAAGTCATTAATTTCCTCTTTTTAATTTTAATGATAATAAAAAAACTAATAATAATAAAAAAATCTAACAAAAACGTAGTTTAGAGATATTATCATATACGGAATAATAATCAAAAGTTAGAACAGGGAGAATAGCTTTATCTGTATTTGTAAAAGAAAAAAAAAAAGGTCCGTTATTTGGCATCAGCAGTAAATACAAGCCAAGATAAATTTATTTCAAGTTTAAAGTTGGAATACCATTAGTAGCATTATTTCAATCTAGTTTTTTTTTTAAAAAAAACAATACATTATTATAATATCTACAGAAAATAGTTTTAAAATTTCGAAAATTTGAATTAATATAATCACAATTTAAACGAATGACTATGTTGAAACGAATGAATAAGTTTCATGTAAACTATATATTACTGTAAGCGAATATTATCATAAAATATTTAAATAATTTTATAATTATTTCTTTAAATTTTCGAAACACAATTCAATTTTTGGAAACTAAAATATCTCCTAATACTTTTGGTAGTAATATTTACCAAGAAAAAATTACATTAAACAAATACCCTAACCCGAATAAGTTCAGTAACTTTAGCCAAATGAAAAGTGTTTTCTCGAAAAAATTTTCAGTCACGTTTGAGTCAGGTAAGAATTATCTGCACTAGAAGTTTATGCTAGTTTAAATGATAACTCAAAAGTCCCTAACATTCTGCCATATGCTTCCCTATTTTTTATTTTGGAGGTAGAAGTAAGAAAATCAGCAAGCTGAACATAGACTAATGACTGGAGAATTTAAATCGGGGAAAAATATGGTTGCTCTTATTGCTTAAACCATTTCAGTAAGTATCTAGTATAACTGTCCCAAGTTTACCTTGCTGAGATGTGAACTATGGTTTCTAGATGGAAAAAAATGAAATTAAATGAGTTTTTTTCTCCACTTTTTCTTAATTTATTCAAGAGACACATTCAATTCTAAAAATGGTATATAAAAAGAATATACAATTTTTAGAATTGAATGCGCCAGAATATAAAATTCTGAGTAAAATGAATATTAACATTATATGCATATTTACAGAAGTATAAATATAAACTTTTATTATAGTTCCGACTGATTTTCCCATTTTCAAAACAAATAGTAATAATATAGCTAGTCTATTGACCAAAAGAACATACAAGCAATCAAATAGGTTGTCTAATATTCTGCTCAAAAATACTTAATTTCATGTGCGTGTACATATTCTTGCACCAAACACTGAGTATGAATATGGTGTGGAAGTGTGGAGAGACAATTCAACCTAGTTTGCGCACCATTTAGTTTAAAACTATTAATTATACACAAAAAACAGCATCCACAGCATCTAAACGGAACTAAATAAGGGTGAAATAAAATGTCAACACTGATACCTCTGATGTCCGCATGGAAAATTCCTTGTTAATCAAAGAAATACAAAAATGTTTTACCAAAGTTGGTGTTGCATTCATAGATGCTCTTAAAATGCTGATCGCATTGATAAGAACATTCAAGATTTGTGAAAGGCAAAAAATTTTGCCCGAACAGAAGAACGTCGATGCAGTGAAATCTCGAATCAAAAGAGATCAAAACATGCTAAGGAAGAAATAAAGTGGTTTGTCCCCACAACTCTTTCAAAGATGTGTTTAGCAGCAAGGGTGTGAGGAAATAAATTATCAAACGCTATGATCATTGAACATACAAGTAACTGCGATGCATTAAAATGGTTGGTGAAAATTTCCATGACATAAAATATTCTAGTGTAGATTAAAGTTCTTTCTCTTTAAATAATAAGCCCTCATGTGATGATACATAATGCTACTGGACTATTGATCCAATGCTGTTGTTTCGACGATTCAGTATAATCAAAAGATGACCTTCGTGCATGGTTAAATTTTGAACCGGCTTCTTATCTGATGGCTATTTTTGATGAAACTGGAATAAGGAAAACAAACTCTCACCGGTGTTTCATCCCCATTTCGGAATCTCAAACTAAGTCACTGGTGCAGGATTCTTTTTCCATCGAATATCATCGTATCAAATGATTCTTTCACGAAAACTTGCGATAAGTATGGGAAATACATTAAAAAAATTAGGACAAAAATTCTGTCATCTTATTTGATGGATATAGAAATTCTACAAAAAAATATTAAAGCTATGGGGCTCTTCGCCGATTAAATATCCTACCACTTAATTCAAATACTCTTTAATAGCAGCTGAACAACAATTATTTTCGATTTATTTCTAAGTAGAAAAACAAATTTAATCCTGAGGAATTGGGTTGGATTATGAAAGGTGATTTTTCAGTTCCCATCAGAATGAATCATCTGCTCCAGATTCCCAACTGAACTTGATTTTCTGTTCCTGTTTTAAAGGTTGCAGCAATTGTGTGTGTAGATTGGGGTTCCAGTAATTGTGCAATATTCACATGCTTAATTGTTGCAAAAAAAGGAATCATGTGAGAAATGAGATGGACCTATCAGAGTTGTTTATAAATTTTTAAAAATTAAGTACAACGTCTTTTCATCTGTTATAATGTTCATCCAATTAAGATGATATAAATAAATGCAATGGTTTTGAAAATACATATTAGCGTACTTTTTATTCAAAAACCAAATAAATAAATCCCACCTTATTACTTTTCATATGATAAAGATTCATCCATACCAAAAAGATTCTTTTTTAAAATTCAGGGCTAAAAAAATTATAAAATGACATTTACTGAGAAAGAAAATTTCTTTGCCTCTTTTCACTCCTCAATTGAAAGTGAAAGAATGGTTCTAAAATTAGTAAAAATGAATAGAATATACGCAGATTTACCAAATTCAGAGTAAAATGTGCGGAAATTTCATTTACTGGTCTTTCCTTTTTGTTATTTGTGATTTAATAATAATAAAAAAAAACAGCAGTAGTAGTCTGATATTGTCCAATACCGTTAGATCAAAACACTATTTAGAAACGACAAGGGAACTATTTTATTAAGGACTCCATAATTCTGAAACTTTATCAATTAAATGGTATGCACATTAGATGGAATTCCCATACCACGCTAGCGCACTTGCACTCTTGCGCACTTACATAAATAAGCATATAAAAATAAATATTTGGGCACTGAATCTTTGTTAGACAACTTATTTGACTATACGCATCATTATCCCAGGGGAGGGGAGGTCATATTACTGAGTCTCCGACACCCCATAAGGCACATGGATAAAATAACTGAATGACCGGACCGCGGCAACAGCAGCATTGGCAGAAACTGTGGTTCAGTCCTAAGGACCATCACCGGCCACGGTACAATGTTTCCCTGACGGTGAGACATCCCGTCATCGATATAAGGAGCCAGACCTCCACCTTTCTGTGTACCCTTCAGGGTGGCGAGAACCAACCACCTCGAAAGTTTATCATCTTCATTTCATCCTCATTTTTCGATTTTCAACACATTCTCCGGCAGGATCTTCTAGAGGAGGACCAACCAACAGATTTGCATGCTTAATTACCAAGGAATTGTTCCATATTTTATTTCCCAGTTGTATAGTTAACTCGTTAAGCAAAGCTGAAAGTTATACTTTATTAATTGATGAATCATTAAACAAGTCTCTACAAAGCAAACAGACGGACATACTAGTGGAATTCTGGAGCAAATACACAAAACTTTTTTAATCTGTTTTAATTGACCATTCTATAGCAGAAAACACTAAAAAGGCCTTAAATGATGCAAAAAAAAAAATCTATGAAAGAAACAAATTTTAATGGATGGACCAGCAATTAACTGAAAATTCTTCCACATGATCCAAGAACAAATCAGATGAATCTCATACTGCGTTGCTAAATATAGGCAGCTGTAATTTGTATATTTTAAATAATGTATTTAAAGTATGAAAAGGAGCCATCAGAGACGGCGCTAGTAGAAGGGAAATTGCCCTCCTAAGAAGATAACTTATTCTTTTCAATCGGCAAGAAAATAAGAGTTTCAACGTCAAAAATCTTCACCACTTCGCAAACGGTCGCGGAGATCTGGACATAAACGGATAAGATAATTGAAAAAAAAAACATTTTAGTTAATATCTTATAAACAATGGAAATATCCAAATAACTATTTAAGTCGGCAGACTGACTACATTGGGCAAATTAACTAGAAAAAGTGGCAATTCAGTAAGATCGTATTTTACTACTTCATTTTGGGCGATGGTATAAGAAATCAATGCGATAGATGTTAAGGACATTATGTCCGTAAAGTTTTTGATATTCAAATGCTGTTCATTCTGCTTACTTTTCGCAATATTCATTCACTGCTTTTGGCAATGTAACCTACAAAGTGATAGGTGAATACGATGTATTTTGCTGACTATTTTCGGCCAGATGATAAAAAAAAACTCAATACGGCGGATGTTCATGAAGTTAAATCCACAAACTTTCAGGCATTTGATACTAATGTTATTCACTCGACTTATAATTTGCATTACATTTGACAGAATAACCAACAAAAGGGCAAGTTAATAGGATGCCTCATTTTTGTTGACTATTCTTTGTCTCAGATATCTTCATGATTTATAAAAAAAATCTTTTTTATTTTTGTCCACTATTTCTACCACCCTTCAGTGGATTTATTAGGGAAAAATGAAACATTTATATTATACATGAATAAGATATTGTTTTCTTAGATTCAGATTTGACTGAAGATGTCAATCATACATTGTTGTCATCAAGTAAATCTTAATAGACATGAAGGTAATAAAATTACCCATTCATAAAATGCGTCACTGAAAATATTTACCAATTATTATTATTTACTAAAAAAAGTAACAGCATCTACGTTCACTGAATACTGCCAATCAGTGGAAACAACGAAGATGAATCACAAGAAAGATTTGTAGTATTACCAAACTTTCCTACTGCTGTTATTTGTAGAAGAATTGGGATCTATTTTCAATTATACGCAAATTCTGAGAGAAGTAAAACGATTTCTGCTGTCTTGTACTCCTACAGTTGAACCTCGCCTTTATTCTTTAGAAGTCGTAAAGGATGACGATATAAAAACATTACAGTCCATATCGGAATGCCCCATGAATGCGGATAGAGAACCTATAAACCCAAAATTATGTGCACCATTTTCTTACGCCGACGAAGTTCGTCGTCAAATGACGGGAAGGCCTTTCAAGTTCGATCAACTAAATTACGGTCCTCGTTCAGAGCCATATCAAAGCAAAACCGACATTTCGAGAACTGAAGATGACAGACCGGTTTGATTTCACTGTGGTCGATCAGGTAGCGTTTGTTTGTATTGCCGGAAAAGGAGCTAAATATTCCGTAATTTAAGAGGTAGTCAGAGACAATTTGAAGCCGACGTCGAAGAAAATAAAAGCCCATTTCGAAGTGGATCACTCCAGTTTAAATGGGAACGTGGAAGTTCTTCTCGAAATAGGCCATCTTCGCCTCATAGATGCTCTTAATCGTTCTCAATTTGAGGAACTATGGAAAACTACTTATAACACCTTTCAAAAGAGGTGAGGTCGCTGAGAAATAAAATCCTCCGATGTATGCAATCATTTATATGGAAGAAAATAAAGTAATAATAGAAAGTAATCCAGTTATATATTAAGTAAGCTCAGGTGCTTCATTTATAATTAAGCATTCGGCTGAATTTTCATAGGTCATATAACGGGAAGTCATGTACATAGATAAAATGATCCACGAACTTTTAAAATAGTGGATGGTAAATTTATTAATCCAGTACGATGTAGCACAGTAAGAATGGCGACAGAAAAATAAACACAACCATGAGTTTACAGAGTTACAAAAGTTGTCATAATGCGATTTTCATCTGGCATTTTTTAAAATCATCATGAACAACGATTAACTGTTCTCGTGCCGAGTTACTGCTACCTGAAGACATATGGGCACAATCTATAATGGAGGGTTATTAATAAAGCAATATTCGCATAGTCGACAGTAGCAACTCTCTTACCTATCGACAAAAAAAATTTAGAGTAACACTGCCAAATAATTCCGGAAAAGGGAAGGACTTAATTGGTTCAGTGTAGTAAACTCCTAACTCATCAGCAAAGTATAATTTTTCTATCATCAAGCATACATAATGATGACAACAACTAATGAGTTGCAAAATTTCCAAATATACATTTTTTTCTCATAAAAACATTTTTTTCGGATGGACAGAAGATATTAGAGAACACAATCTAAATGTCGAGGGAAAGGTACGATTAATTAAAATGCTTCCATATCAGGAAAGTTTCAAACTAAGGAATAAAGAAACATCAAATAAATATGGGAAGCACTTCACCAATAGGCCGAAGACCACACTGGGTTTTCGTATCAAAAAGAAGAACAGAGCATGAAAAAAAATTTTTTTTAATGCGTTCATAAAGTATTATTTAGGAATTTACAACTTCCTAGGCTTCACATGTGGTGAAGTTGGCGTTTTGTCAACCTTTTTTCAACTATCGCCGGTTAAATAAAATGAAAGAAAAATGCCTATTCAATTTATTTAAACAGTATAATACTACATATTGGAATGTTAAAAAAGGGCAAATTACTTTTCAACCATGGAAGATTTCGTTAGTTATTAACAAGTAGAAGTTGAAACTAACAGAAAAAACAGAATTTGATATCTCTGATGGCTTATATGAGTTTAAAAACATGTCTTTTGTCACTGCAATGCACCAGCAACATACGAGAGGGGGATGGACAACCTACACTGCCGATTAGAATGGAAAGTATGTCCCTACTATCTAGATAAAGAATTCTCAGTTACGTTTGATGAACTCAATCATTTGGCGATAAATTAAGTTTTAATTTTCCTTTTTAGTTATTACCGATTTCAGTTCGTTACGCTGCTTATCTGGACAGACAGATTTATCTGGAAAGTTATAGAATGGGCACTGAGACTACAAAAATATGATATCATTATTAAATCCAAGAGCAAACGCAAGGACACCTACTCTCTTCACATGATATCCGAAGCGATCTTCCAATTATGAAGAAAAAGTAGAAAAGAGTATCTCAGTCCTAGGTATTCTTCCTTAGAACAATGTAAACATTCCCAAGTAAAAAATAAAAAGCAGCCTCGACCAAGATAATAAGATTCAAGAATTAAGAATGTTAAATTTGTTTTTATAAACTTGATTATTACATGACTGTGCGACAATGGTATCAATCATTCCTATAAATTTATGCAAAGAAATTTTCATGATGCTCCAATAGCTGGCCATTTAGAGTTCGCTAAAACGTTAGAATAAAATGTCGATTTTATTGGAATTTTAAATATCTGTTAACTTTATCCAATCATTCACAAACTAATGAAAAATGTGAGAGTTAACCAGTCAATAGTAACTAAATTAAAATGTAAGGTCAATTCTTCAGCCAAAATTCCTAGGACAAGATTTTTATAGCAAGTAATCAATGAACACAATTTAACCCCCCATTCTGTTACAAATTTTCCTCCGTTATATCTATTTGGTACCTTATCTTTTTCTCCTCCCTTAACTCAAAATCAGTTCTATCCTTTCCTGTAGAGAGAATCTAGAAAATTAGCGAAAGATGGCATGGAACATCATGAGAAAAAATATGATTTTTAGTTCAAATCTGGTGGCATTGTAATGTATGAGGAATTTCATTATCCAAACAGTAGAAAATTATCCCCAGTTTTTTCAGATTAATATGAAGTAGTAATTAAAATTTCAGAAGTAAAATATGAAATAACAAAGCCAAATGTATTAACAAACATAGCTACTGATATTGTCAATGTGTTAAAATCAAGAACCCATTACCCTTTAGAAAAGTCTTGAATAATAACTTTTTTTAAATAATTTTTTTTTATTTCCTTTTTCTCCACGTAAACCTCAACTTAGGTTGACGCGTTGTCTCCTCGCATAACTTTTTTTCTTCATGATCATGATGTGAAAGATGCAATCACAGCAAATATTCAAACATAGCAGTCTTAATGAGATGCGAGTATAGGGTCCAATTAATTTCTATCACTTTCAATTTTTAGCCCGGAATTTCTCTTCTTTGGAAACGAATATTCCTGGATGGGAGTAGAAAGAGAATAAAAGTTACATTCCCTTTCTTGGTCTCCTAATTTTTAAACCATTGAATGTCACCCACGATTAAAAATTAGGGGACAAGGTCTAGTTAGTCACCCACTACTTAGCTAACAAGTGGGACAAATGTTTTTCTTCTTACACATTTTTATGTCATTTGTTTCAGTATTAAAGTTTATAATTAGAGTATTTCGAATCTCCTGTTAATTATTTTCATATTCAAGTGTTTTAAATAAAATCAGAATTATGTTGATAATACTGTGCGAGTTCAATTTGCTACACCATTATTTGACACTTAAATAGATAATTTGGCGAGTCCTCTAGGACATTGTGTGCAACATTCCCTAAAAGCATTCGAAAGGCATACCAAATAGAGACAATCAACGGAGTTTCTACAGAAAATCCTTTTTACATTACACATTATTATTTTGTATGAATTGTTAATTATTTAAGTTTACCTAATATTTTCACAAATATATTGAATATTTATATTTAATTTCCGTTCTGAGGTGGATATTTATATTAATGTAAAGCTAAAGGAAATTCAGGTATCACGTTTAATGTGCTTTCAAATTTTAAATGCTTACTCGGACACTACTGTGAGCTTGAGTTGTGAATCGATGGGAACCGATGCACTTCCACGTCTAGCGGTGGTGGTGGAAGGGAGATTGTAATGATCTCTTAATCTAATTTAAATCTTAATTGATTTCCAAATTTTTATGTTAAGTTATCCCATATAAACATTAAAAAATGCTCTCTTATTTACTGATTTAATTCCACCATTTAAAAAAAAAATCTAATTAATGCTACAGGAAATGCTGAATTCTGCGGGTTCTTACGCTTAAATGAAGGAATAAAAATCCTTAATGTTTGTAACATTCTTTTCAAGATACCTAAATTCCTTTACCTAAATAGACACAGGCCAAGGAAATCCCAGTCAGAATCTCAGTAAAATGATAGAAGGGGGAAAAATTGTCTCCTTTTTCAGTCCTGGGCGGCGATGGAAACGGACGTATTTCTGACCATTTATTCTTTGTGAGCAACTTATATCTCCCAAGATGGAATAAAGCGAAATTTTAAGATTTTCAATAGTGTCTTTTTTTCAGACACACAACTGCTACATGTAAATACGTTTGCATACATACAAGTAAAAATATTTTACTAAAATTATGGTAGCATATATATGTGTGTGTGTGTGTGTTCTAATTTCCCCATTCAGTTCCCACTTTTTATTCAATTCTACACGCGTTCTAGAAAACTGATGGTCTCAGAATTTTCTCAAGCTCCGAGTGAAGAGATGAAAATTCTTAATGCTTACAACATTCTTTCAAGGATACCCGAGATTCTCTATTCTAAATCTACACATGTTAAAAAAATCTTAATAAAAATCTGAAAGTAAAATCACTGAAGGGAAAATATTTGGCCTCTTCTGGTCTTGTGTCACGTTCTAGACTGATGTTTTTTTTACCACTTTTACCACTTATTCTTGTTCGTAAAATATGCCTCCTGTGGTGAAATAAATCGAAGTTTCAAAAGTTTCTTTTATCCAACCACGCAACTGCTAAAAAATGTTTATATATATGAGAGAGAGAAATAAGTAGATACAAGGAGATACTCCTTTTTAACAGACCAATCACTTCTGCCTTTAAGAAACAACATACAGAAGTTAAAATACAAAAGACATTTATTTTAAGACATACATTGACGTGCTGAAATTCATACATTATTCAATTGCATGAAAGAGCAGCTGGTGGATGCGTAAAGTGTGCTTGCGTTCAATGACATAAAAATCTGAAGTAGCGACCGTGTAGACTGATGAAAGAGAAATTTACTGGCAGATAATTTTAGAATTTTGTAGAGCTAGAAGAAAAAACGCTTCGAGCCAAGGGGAAAATAAATTAAAAATGTATATGACCTTGACATCGGAAAGTAGGTCAATCCTCCTCATTGGTTGCTATAGCAGCAGATACGTTACCATCGGCTGAATCATTTAATTTGACGGTATCTTTTCGAGCTGAAGTTGCTTTTCAACTTAATTTTCTGAAGATGATGAAGCAGGGATTATTTCGGCAGAATTTTTCAACTTCTCTCAGCGAAATCATTTGCTTGGATGAAACAAACAGAATTGGGATTATTAATATTAAGCAATCACAATTTCCTGACAAAAATTTCGTTCATTACTGAATGTTATTATTAAAAAATATTTTATAAAATCATTTTCCTATCAAATAAACATACCGACGAATCTATTTCCGTGAATAATTTAATATAAATCCACTAATAATAAAAAGACTTACTAAACAATTTTGCATAAATTCATTGATAATAAATTTCTAAAAAAACGTTTGAAAACTCACTAATTTCCTAAAAAGAATATCTTAATAGAAAGTGCAATTAAAGAAAATTGTATCTGAGTTTTTTTTTCACACGAGTATTCTTAACATAAATTACGAATTTAAATTTCTTTTAAAACCATTATTAAAGAAACTACAGTATTTTATTAAATAATTAAACGATAAAGATTTTTTGTTATCCATAATATATTCAAATATCTATTTAAACTAGTTTAACAGATCTAACAAAATAATGTTCAGTGTTATATCTGTTTAGAGCTTATTAATTCTTTATAATTTCATACCATAATAGTTAAATGTTTTATTATTGAAATCATTAATAATTAACATGTCTGGAATTTTATTATGCTAGCTGATTTTTTTCCTACGATAAGCCCATAAAAAATAAATAAAATCTAGCATATTTTATGTTTGTTGAAATTAGATATTTGTTGGAACTAAACTGACCAGTTTTCAAAGAGGCGCTTCATAATTTACAATGCTGCAAACAGCTGCTAAATAGAAAATCCTATTACAGAATCAGGGAAACTTTTTAAAATGTAATGTGACGCACTGCTATTTTTGAAATGAAAAGGAGTGACAAGTAAATAAAATGAAAGTCAGCAGACTAATATAAACAGCCTTTAAAAACTAAACTGCAATGGATCTGAAAACAGTGGTAGCCAAGACTTTCAATGTAATTTCAATGATTTTCACACGCACATAAATACATAGATACGTAATTAAAATCGATAAATTAATTTATTCTCAATCTAATAAACACGTAAGATGTATTACTAATGACAGTATACTTATAAAAGGAATATAAAATCTAAAAGCTATTTAATATTGAATTTCAATTTAGTTTTTGATAGCATACTGGTATTTTGGAACTGTATTGCTATTTTTCCTTATCTAAACTTCAACTTTTTTTAAAGAATGCTTCAAAGATTAGCAGCTCAAAATTATAGAATTGCATGCGGTTCACTTCCTTAAGGACAAGCAATTTAGATGATAGTGCAAATCTGTTGATAATCCAAATCATTTAACGATTCCCTATCCATTGAAAGAAATACATGGGGTTCAAAGTTCATGTCAGGAAACGAATTTATTAATGATCTTCCGCTATGAAATTGCCTATTTAACTGTGTACTTGATATAGTATTGCATGTATTATCAAGATGCCTATTTGATGTGCACAGGACCATCGCTACAACTTTTAAATCATTGCAAATAGGATCCATTAAGTTCTCACCAGTATTTTTAATGGTAGCAGTTTGGTTTTCATGCTGTTTCGATCATTTGGGATTTTTTTTTAATGCTTCATGCATATTTTTCAACAATGATTCGCAGTATCGCATTGAAAATCAAAGCTATTTGATTATTCCATTAAAAAGGGGATTCTAATATTGCCTTTCTCTTAAAAAGATGAAAGCAAAATCTATTTTAATTCTTTCCATACAAAACTTTAATTTGTTGTAAAAAAATGTAGCCCATTTCCATAGTTTCAACTGTTTTTTAGATAACTTTTTGTCGTTCTTCGTATTTTTAAATGAATTTATATTTTTTACAGTTTAACTATATTATTTTAATAGATATAGTTTTTAAATCATGCTTTTTATTTGCGTTTTATTTTACACCAAGATAATCTTCTCTGGAGATTAAGTTATTCATTTGTTTGTTTGTTTGTTTGTTACAAGCCGTTAATTGGCCATGATCGATGATTTCTAAAATTTTCAATTAAATATTTAACTTTGATTCCTCTTAATGATTTCTTCAGAAAATAATTCTCGAACTTCTCATTCCGATAAGCACGTAACATGTGCTTCTATTTTAGAAGCCTTTCATGGGTCTTTACTGTGCTATGCTTATTTCTATCATAAACTGTGACAAATGCAAACATTTTCTAGCAGAAGCTATTTCAAAAGGGCGCAATAGTTATTTTTTAAAGTGAAATTTACTTAAAAATATTAGAAAATTAGAAAAAAATTAAAGCATAATTAAAACAGAAATCTGCTCATTATGGAAGAAATAAAACGTATCTTAATACTTTCATCATTAAATAATGAAAAAAATCCTGGACGAAATATTTGCGGCAGTAATAAAAATAATTCGAAATTTTTGGCTATAGTATTGTAAAAAAAATTTAGAATACTTTTTAAAAATTAATTGAAAATAAACAATCGAACAGGAATTAAACTAGTACAGTCGAAAATAAATTTTAAATTTCAAGATGGAATAAAATTCTTTTCATATTATAAATCTCTCAGCAGCTTTGGAGGAAATGTCCAACAAAAATGCATTAAATGCTCTATTTCATTAAATTTTTAATTAACATTTTAAAAAAATAGTTCTGAGGTGCATTTTGAAATGAGCCAAATTTGATAGTTCTCGGTTCAACACAGAGATTCCCATCCTCTCTAGATCCATAAAAAGAACAAAAATATTTCTTTTCTCTAATGATTAATCATACCAAATATTAAAATATTGTTACTTCTGGACTAGCTGCAGCCGTTATGGAAGGCTCGCGAGCTAAATAAGGAGAGATACCCTCTTCCCATTGGTAATTTATGGTTTTACGGTATGTCCCTGTAGAGTGACCCTGTAGAGCACACGTATACACTGAAGTGACAAAAGTCATGGGATGACTTAATATCGTGTCGGTCCTCCTTTTGCCCAGCGAAGTGCAACAACTCGACGTGTCATGGAGTCCACAAGTCGTTGGAAGTCCTCTGCAGGAATATTGAGCCATGCTGTCTGTATAGACGTCCATAATTGTGAAAGTGTGGATGGTGCAGGAGTTTGGGCACGAACGGACCTTTCGATGATGCCCCATAAATGCTCGATGGGATTCATATTGGGCGATCTAGGTGGCCATATCATGCGCTGGAATTGTCCGGAATGTTCTTCAAACCAATCGCGAACAGTTCTGGCCCGGTGACATGGCGCATTGTCATCCATAAAAATCCCATCGTTGTGTGGGTACGTGAAGTCCATGAATGGCTGCAAGTGATCTGAAAGCAGCTGAACATAACCATTTCCAGTCAATGATCGGTTCAGTTGCACCAGAGGACCGAGTCCATGCCATGTAAAAACAACCCACACCATTATGAAGCCACCACCAGCTTGAACAGTGCCTTGCTGACAGTTTGGGTCCATGGCTTCGTGGGGTCTGCGCCACACTCGAACTCTACCATCAGCTCGTAACAACTGAAATCGTGACTCATCTGACCACGCCATGGTTTTCCACTGGTCTATGGACCAGTCGGTATGCTCACGAGTCCAGGAGAGTCGCTGCAGGCGATGTCGTGCTGTCAGTAAAGGCACTCGAGTCGGTCTTCTGCTGTCATAGCCCAAGGAAGACAAATTTCGCCGCACAGTCTTATCGGACACGTCCCTCGTACGTCCCACATTGATTCCTGCAGTTATTTGACGAAGTGTTGCGTGTCTATTAACACTGACCATTCTACACAGACGTCGGCGGTCTCGGTCGTTAAGTGCAGGTGGTCGCCCACTGCGCTGTCCATGATGGGATGTGATGCCTGAAATTTCATACTCTCGGCACACTCTTGATATTGTAGATCTCGGAATGTTGAATTCACTAACGATATCCGCAATGGAATGACCCATGCGTCTAGCTCCAACTAACATTCCACGTTCAAAGTCTGTTAATTCTCGTCGTGCCGCCATAAATCACGAAAACCCTGTTCACATGAATAACTTGAACATAAATGAAAGCTCTGGAAAACGAACTGCGCATTTATACTTTTTCGCTGCGATACTACTGCCATCTGTATATTTGCATATTGCTATCCCATGACTTTTGTCACTTCAGTGTATATACATTCGTGTTTAGTAGTAGAGATATTAACTTTAGTTAAATAATTCCAATTAAAATTCGTTATATACATAAACAAAAGAAAAATAATCATCACTGATTATAATGATTTTTAACATGTCTTATTCTACTTAAGAAATTTAGTTCAAATACCAAATTCCTGTAGTTTTCATAGAATGTATTAATTCATTTCTCCAATCTTTTGTCATAATTATTACCTTGAATAAATTAAATTGGCTGCTTTAAAGTTGATTTACATAACTATATACACGTAATCAGATATGCGACTCAGCTGACAGCCGAAGGTGGCCACTGTTTAATATAAAGTAAAAATTGGAAAACTAAAATTTCAGCTTCTCCATTTAAAATTTCTTTCTCCTGCAATATACACATGTCTTAAGGCAGGAATACCACAACAGCTTGCCCTGCCATTATATTCGAAAATCTCATCAATAAGATTGCGGTTAGGAAGGCACAGGGGGTTTCAATGTTAACATGATCAAATATATCTTCTAAAGACAAAAATCTAAGAAAATTCTTTGGATTCTTATCTCAAATCTATCTTTGGCCATCAAATACCCGCTTCTGCCCCCTTGTAAGGATCTGAAAAAGTCTTCCGCTTTAGAAAAATTAGTTAGGTACATCAGATTTTTTTTGCAGTAAAACGCAATTGTAAAATAAAAATAACAGAAAAAGGATTTCATTAAATAGCACAATCTTCCAGCAAAGGGGGAAGCATCTGCATGACAGTCTAAGAGGTCATGCCAGGCTTCAGAGGAAATTGAGCGTTTGGACCAAAAAGTAATATTTTGTTTACTTCTTTTCTAACGACAGAAGAAATTCTAGGTATTCTCTGCTAGAGGATGTTATTCCCGTTCTCTTTCACACACCATCTGATACTGTTGATGCGTAAGGGGGGAGGGGCACTTGCCAAGTTGGCCAGTCTGCCACTGCTTCACAAGAAAACTTCAAGGTAAATGAAAATCTTGCAAAATAGAATCAAGCAATAGCGCAAAGTAAAACATTCATATTTAAAAAGCTGCTAAATTATATATATAACTATATTTCAGTGTTTTTATTTTTTTTAAATATTTTATATTCCACATTTAGAAAAAATAGTTGGTTAAAACACGTTATTTGCAAGATAAAAGATAGAGCAAAAATAATAACAGCTTTTGTAATTACTATTATTGCAGCTTCAGTTACTGGATTGGTATGATTGTAAAAATTTATAATGTCTAAATATTGAATTTAATTGTTTTACATATTCCCATATTCTGAAAGTGGAATTTTGAATCATCACAATGTTATCCATCGACAAGAGAAATAACATTACTGGTAATTTAAAGAAAGCAGACCAAATAAAATAAGATCTCTTTATATTTATTTTTTTGCTTTATATTGTAAGAGATTTTAATCACACTGCCTTCGAGTTTAAGTTTGACTCACCATCTTTAAAGTCAATGAATTACAGATATGCAAGGTAATTCTTAAAGCATTAAGTTTCAATCACAAAACTTGAATTTATTGACAAAGAAATAGTCTGAAGGATTAAAAATATTGAAGTATGAAACAATTTTTCTCTAGATGTTCTCTTACGTTTTCTCCCTAATTTTGTAATGATTTAATTCTTGCTTGTAATTTTAGGAAGAAATCTGTGTAAATAATAGAAATGAAACTCTGTGGATTTAATTACACAAAAAAACGCAATGACAACATTAAATGATATGGTGAGGGATGGACTTTAATCCGAGTGGAAGTTTATCCCACACCTTTCTACAAGTGGTTACACTTTACAAGCAAGCAAAATGGAGTTTTTGAACAATACAGAAGAAATTTTAGTTGACTTTATGTTATTTGATGCTCTTAATTCGAAAATAAATTTTATTTTCCCTCATCACATTAGGATTTTTTGTAAAATCGATGTTGATAATTTTGCAAAAATCCTATTTGAAGAGAATTCTTTCGAACAATTTTGCATGTGCTCTCTGGTAACAGTGGATTTTATAAATTTAAATCTAAGTAAAATTGCTTCTTATTGAGTCAAATCGATTTTTGAACAATCGGTTAATTTTTTAAAGGTTTAAATGGATGAAAACCACCATTCCCAAGTCGCATGAGTAACCTCTGGTCTTCAGAAAAACAATTAGTTCCTTAGAGTTTAAACTTTTTTTATATCAAATTATGG
Source organism: Argiope trifasciata (assembly GCA_026543055.1). Taxonomy (NCBI): domain Eukaryota; kingdom Metazoa; phylum Arthropoda; class Arachnida; order Araneae; family Araneidae; genus Argiope; species Argiope trifasciata. The sequence continues at coordinate 1,666,848 of JAPMOQ010021776.1, read as the reverse complement.
TACTGTTTCTAGAAGAAAATCACCCAAAAACTATTTTAATTTGTTTTTATTAAGGTAACTTATAAAAATGAGTACTGACCAAGAGGAGTAAATACTATGTATGTGTACATAAAAATTTGAAACAAATTTTAAACTGAGCAAAAAAAAAAAAAGTTTCTATTTAAGTAGTATTCTTTTTAATTTGAAACTTATTTTTGACGTTCTTCTTTTGTGCTCAATTGCAAATCTATATCGTGTTAGCATCAAACAAATATCTGCAAGCATATTCTTGTCTCCCTTTCCTTGATTTTTTGCAGTCCATCTCTTCGAAGTCTTGGAAGTGTTCACTGTTTTTCACAGACTGCTCCTAAATCGTTTGAGAAAAAATCCACATGAGTAAAAGAAATGTATTTTGGCATTCATAATGCAACACGAAGCTTTAAATTTGCTAAGTATTTTCATAACAATTGCTTTATAGTCATGATCCTTGTAATAACCCAGAAATTTATTAACGACATTTTTGAAGTCAACATAAGCGTTTTTCCTTTGTTGTCATGCAGTCTTAAATTCTTAACCCTTTATGCGGGTATCTAGACCAACAAAGATTCTCTTTCATTTTGCCTTCGAATAAACCTGAAAATTTTTTGCCCAAGTATTTGAAAAATCCGCTATCTTTTGGAATGATCATGACAAGCTGCTTCATTGCACCTAATTTTATAGGCAGGGGGTAATTGTACAATTTTTTGGATTAACTAAGCTGTTCCGAATAACATTCTTGGTGCCTAGTTTAAGATTTTGTCTGTTTTGACCATTTTTTAACCCAAAGTTGAGTCTTATCACGACTGTCCCACCCACAAATAAAACATTGGAAATTTAAATATCCGCCTTGTTGACCAAGAAGCTTGGAGATAACTTCCAAATCGCTGCAAAAGGTCCTAACGTCACCGGCATATTTTATTTTGAGAAAAACTTCTATCATGTCAGCACCAAGTTTTCATAGCGTTCTTTTAAATATATCAAATATCCAATTGGTACATACGCATAACGATTTCCGATATGAAGGACAGGTTCTTTTTTTTATGGATATATAAACAGCCACCATTCATCTTTATCATAGGCGATATTAAATTTTCCCATCGATCCGGGAATGTCAGAATAGTCCAGGTTCTCCTTTTCCTCAAATTCCCTTTCTCGAATCTTGTACCAATAAAAAGAAGACGGGAGGTACAGAGGGGTATTCTGTTAGGTTTCATCACAGTAAAATATTAGACAGAATGAGAGTTAAGAAATTTTCAGAAAATTTTTTTGAGTGTGAAAATATTCATAGAACACAAAAAAACTTGAATTTTTTCAACGTGACAGAAAATTTTCATTTATTATTACTTCATCACCAAAAAAGGCATACGGTTCAGATATCAATTCCCTTGTTTGTTTTTCATCGAAAGCCCGTAAAAGAAAACGAAACAAACATTGCTAACTTACAATTTTACAAACGAGTAATAAAACGACTTTTCCATTTCAGTAATTAATGCAGCGATTTTTAATCTTAGTGTCCAAAAAGTTGGTAATTGCCCTGTTGAGATAAGATTCTTTAAAAATGAATGGCCACAGGAAAGTACCATGAGTTAAGGAAACTTCTTGTACACTTGTAATTACTAAGCAAGTTGTCTTTCACTAAAAACATATTGAAAATGTTGCACGAAAGGAGTTAACTCAAATGTTGCTTAGTAAAATAACATTTTCAGTAAGTTTCATGCTTAATGATATTCATTGCTCTAAGGTGCATTTGAATATGAACGACATTTTGCACATTCTATTTTGCAGGAGTTCATTGCAACTTCTGACGACATTGCCAAAGTCATCTGCCCGTGTAAATGAAATTAAGTTTCATTCGATTTATCGCTTTTAATTACAGATTTTACAGGTAGGATATTTTATGGCCATCCTGGAATTTCATCTGAGAAAGTAAGAATTTTAGGTACAGCTATATTCTTTAAGTAAAACGACTGCTGCTTAACAGACATAGATTAGCTAGTAATTGCCTTCAGATGAGTAGATGAACATCAATTTTTAGATATTCCAAAATAATAAAAGCTACATAATGAAAAAATTCTAAATAAAACGTACAGGCTGTGCAGCCAAATTTTATTTTTAAAAATATATATACTTCATCAGCACTGTTGAAGTGCCTTTAGAGAAAAATAACAACCAACATTGAGAGACTAATGTGTTACGATAAAATAAACAACTAACTATGTAAATATTCAATTTTAAACATAAAATACTACCGATAACTGCCAAATATTTTTCACCAACATGAAACGAAATAATTAAAAATATTTTTTGTTCAAGTTTTGCTTGAAATGCCTTATTAAAAACCAAATATGCTACATATCTAAAATTATTTCATCGTACTACAGTTAGTAATATTGCGAAAAGACATACCACCAGTTCATCGAAATTTCAATTCCTTATAAAAAAAAGGTTTAAGAATATAAGAATGCGGTTTTTATTAAATGAATAAATAATTTATTTTTTTACAAACTCTTGCAACTAACTCAAATTTCTAAATAAAAGGTTTCCCCAATTCGTTAGAATTTGTAAAGTCCCTGGAATGTAGAAAAGGATATTATCCTTTTCTTAATGCAAAGCCATTTTCTCTTAAGATATCAAGAAATCTGATTCTAACTTTTTGCCATTTGCATCTATTTCTTCGCCTTCACAAATATGCAATATTTTGAATCGGCTGATGTTCGTTAGTAATATTTATTGAGCGATTCTGCCAGATTGCTGTAAACTATAAGTAATGAAACATATTTCATTCAAATTCTTCACTCCAGTGATTCATCAGATGCTTGTGTTCATGAAAATATTAATATTTAATATATTTATGTAAGTTTTATAATTTTCATTTTTAGGACGAAAAGCCTAAACATATCTGGTTGCATGATTAATTACTATATGAAGAATTTTTTAGTTGAATTATAATAGTTAAACCTATCAATAGTCTTGACAGAAAATCCCCGTTTATATGGCTTAGTTCTGAGATAACGGAGTAATAGGAGTAATTAAATAATAAAGTATAGACAGAGAGACATTCAAAAGAATGATTTATGGCAAGCACAGCCAGTAAAAGGTCAAATCCTTGCCTTTTCTATTTATTTTATTGACAAACATCGTAATGTTTGAAAAAATGCAATATCTTGAGTAATATGAGGCAAATAATATTAAAGAGTTATTAGATCGATCATTTTTTGTGTACCTGGATGCCCAAACTGTTCATGAGCATTTTTCAAAGCTTTTCTTCCAAGAAAAAAAGGTACAACCATTCTAAACAAATTTTTCTTTTTAACTCCATCATTTTTATATTTAATATTAGCCAATGTGATAAGATTTTATTTCATCCGCACAGAATGTTGGATATATTGAGCAGTAAGATATCTTGATGTGATATCAACTTCAAGATTAAATGTTCCCTTTAAATATTTTTCCTAAACATGTTTTAATTTTAAAAACCAACAAAATAATCTTTCCTTTAAATTTTTAAATCAAACAAGGGTAGCATGATTAGTAAGAATTATGAATCCCCCCCTATATAAATAGTAATTTATCAAGAGCATCTGCTATTGCTAAACATTCAAATTCAATTTTACATTTTTTTTCGTAAAGGCGTAAAGTTCTCGAATTGATGTACAGGATGTAATTTACAAAAACAGACTGTTTTAGAACAACTCCAATAGCTATCTGAGATACATTTCAATATCACAAAAGATATGAATAGGTAAATTAGGGTTATATAGCTGTAACACTATTTTAGTTATCTATTTTTTGATGCATCAAAAGTTTCGTTTCTTCTTTCCTCCTCCCGGGCAGCATATTTCTCGGCTTCAATTTATCACTGCAAAAATTGAAATAAAATCTGTTTTGGATAGCTTTTGAATGAAATCATATATATAAATGGGTATTTTTTTCCATTTTTGTATGAAGAATAAAATTATCAAAAAATTCAGAAATGGCTACATTTAGCTTTATAACTGACTAATTCCGGTGCCGGAATTATTCCAAAAATGTTTCCAATCTTTTAAAAGAGAGCACTGATGCTTCGTTAAGCATCAGCAAAAATAGTAAAAAAAACATCAAGGAAAACGACCCTGATAGTTAATGAAGCGTTCAGAATAATAAAATCTATAGTAAAATAAGCAGATAAATAAATGCAATTAAAAATGAAGACAAATGAGAATAAAGGTCAATTTGCGGCGCTTCATTTAACTTGCACCTATTTGAAATAAGGTTAATCGTGTTATGAAGACCATAAGCAGTCACAAATAGTCCTCCTCAATAGCAATGAAATTTGAAATAATAAAAACATACAATAGACTAAGCAGGCATTTGGAAAATCGAACATGTTCCGTCGTTTTCGAAATCAAAAATATGAACAAATTCTTGACTTTGAAAAGAAACTAGCTGGAAATAGAGATAATTTAATTTAAAAAATTAAAAAATTTGCGCTGCAATATTAAAAGCTTTATTTATTTGTAACGAAGTACATGCTTTAAGGAAAAATATAGAAAGTTGAAAAAATATCATTTCAATGGAAATATTAAGATCTGAATTTAAGGGTATATATATTTTTAATTCTGTGAAACTTAATACATATTTTTAGAAAATTGATAAGGTAAAATGCTTCTATATATAGCCTAATATCAAGTTGATGGCTCCAAATTTAAAATTTTACATTCAGTTTTCATTCAGTAAAATAATTTGTAAACTATCAACAGGCAGTCAAATGTTTGCCGATTCCGATTTCTCAGAATCGATTTCTCCCTTTCAATGCATCAAACATTTCTTTCTAAGCGTTTTACGAAGCATCGATGCTAGAAGAATTTGATATCAGAGAAATATCCGGTATTACAAGTTCATCCCCCCCCACTCCCGCGAGAAAAATCACAAGGGGACAAATAAAAATAAAGAAGTAGAAAATTCGTTTCTCCTATTTCGTATGAAACGTGCAAATCTTCGCGAAATAAGAATTTATTGATGAATGGCTATTCCGCTCATCTTAACGCTATGCAGCCCGGTGACACCACGTTGGTGTCAATCAACTATTTATTTAGTGAACTTATTTTATTTTAATTTAATTATTTACTACGAATTATTATTTACATTACGAAAATTATCATTTTAATTAGTTAATTTTATGAAAACTATTATCTCCCGAAAACCACGAATATCCTACCACCGACAAACAAAAGAATTCCTGTCGATTGTTAATAAATGAATGAAAGGTAATGCAGGATACATCAACTATTATATATGTAATGATATTTTAAAATCTAACTTAAGTCCGAATTAACTTCCAAAGTTTTAATTTAACCCACATTAACTTAATTCTAAAATGTTCAATCATTTCCTCTCCCAATTGCACTTTTTTTTTTAAAAAATTAATTCTATATGAGCTTTGTAAAACTGCTTTCAACAACACTTTCACAAGCTCCAAGAGAAGGGATAAAAATCTGACATGATTAGCATATTCTTTTAAAAGATGCCTAAATTCCCTTGCTTAAACAGACACGTGTCACAGAAATCGCTATAAGAATCTCATAGTACAAAATCACTGAGGAAAAAAAATTTTGGTCTCTTTCGCTCTTTTTACACATTTATCGCGATGTAAATGGACGACAATTTCATCATCGCTTCTTGTGCATAATGCCTCCCAGATGAAATAAAGCGAAGTTTCGAATTTTTCAAATGTTTAATAATATCGCACGATTAAGCATTGATTAATTAAGTCGTCTCAAAAACTATTGTTTTACAATATGCCAATATTTTAGTGCACTAAAACATGGTAAAACTATTTTTTAAAAGCAAAAAAAAAAAATAATAATAATAATAAAAAAATGCTCAAAATATGTGTCCTTAAAGCAGTGTAATCTTTTTTTAATTCCTTTTCCTCGTAAATATGATTGTTGGTATTTGAAATTAATAAAAGTAATCGGCAACAGTTGGAGAAGAGATTAAAAAACGTACAATTTAAAAAATATATATTATTTAACATTTCTATTACATCGCTGCTTTGGATTACAATAGGTATTGTTACATTATGGGTAATTTATTATTTCATGATTTAAATATCCATATAAAAAGGATACTCATTTTATTATATAATTGGGTAAACGGTTTGGTGCTGTAAAGTCTTAAAAGTGGCGGATAAGCAGTCACCATTTATTATTAGCTTGAATGGCCTAAGAGAAACTTGCTTACGATTTTCGATATTACTGACTGCGAGTAGGAGAAAATAGATTGGAGTTGATCATTGGAGAAAAGTACCGCACAACTTAACCGCTAGGAATATCAAGCAAGAAGAGAACGAAAAAGCAAATTCGCGGAGTTTTAACAAATCAGAAAAGAGATTTCCTGCCTTCGGGAATGATGCTGAAATAAAAACTAAATAATTGCTTGGACAACAACTTACGACTAAGCTGTGGTCATGGTATCCCAACAGATATGAGAATCCCCAATAACTGACAATGTGTATAAATACGAGTGTATGTGGAGAAAAAGAAAACACACACACACACACACACACACACACACACACACACACACACACA
>JAPMOQ010021776.1:1644843-1660248 GCA_026543055.1 Argiope trifasciata | reverse complement strand
ACACACACACACACACACACACACACACACACACACACACACACACATTCCCTCCCTGTCTTTATGCGCCTCCCAACAAAAAGTGAGAGCTTTTCGACACTATTTAACTGACGACTACATTCTTGTACTGTTAATTATCGGATCCTGAAACCCTCAACGCCAGGAGGAGTTTATTTTGCTAGAAAAAGGGGAGAGAAAAAAGATGAAGGGAGGAGATGTTTACATTCAGCAAAAGGATGAACTCGGATTAATTGCGGAATCGGGAGACGTAATAACCGCTATCTTTCTGCGGACAATCCCTTAGCGAAGTGCCAGCATTGAAAAGCGCTTGCCAGGGGATCCTGAAAAGAGCTGCAGTTTCGGTTTTCTTTTCATTTAGGGTTTAACTAAAAAAAAAATTGGTTTTTATTCAAAAGTGATTGAAACTAGGGCATGAATTACTGATTAAGAAGATAATTATTTTTTTACTGTATCGTAACTTAATACGCAATTATTTCAATCATCCTTTAATTCGTTTTGGCATTGCACTAATGTTACGGTCAAAAACGGAATAAAATGTGAAAAAAATCGCACAAAAGTTAGCAAGTTAAATAGAATAATTTTACTCTTAAACTAACATTATTAATACAAATATTTGCATCCACAGTGATACATGATTTGACGGGGGGAGGGTACTCAATTAAAAAAACGGTATCGGTATAAGAGTAGAAGACAGTTGGGAGTCAATGTAATAACATTCAACAATTTAATGTTTAAAATGTTGACAGACACAGAATATCGTCGGAAATGTTATTGCATTGTTATCATTTTTCATACGATAGTAAATTATTGTCCGTAAATTATTACTATACGCAAAAAATCCCAAACTGCCTAAATATCCTTGTGAAATCTGCCACATGAAACTCTAGAAATGAAAAATGGGTAAAAGTAAATAGCAGCAAGAGGAGGAAAACTAAAGTAAGCGTGATAATTATCGGGCACTCTAAATATTGACTCCGGAATATTTAACACAATCATAAAGATTAGCACCAGGAAAAGTTGAACAATCTCTGTACGGTCAGCATTCGAACATTGAGATGCAGCCCAAATGACTATCACTTTCCATGTTCTAATTCTTCTCCTGGGAGGTATGTTCCATCATCGGAGTGGAATCTCATAACGGTACCTAACACTGTAAATTCTAAATGATATTTCAATCCAATTCTCAATCTGTTCTTAAACCATTTAAATTACATAAGATAAACTGAAGCATAGTTAAAACATGCAAACTTAAATCAAGCAGAAAATAGTACATATATTCATATAAATAAAATGTGGGTTTTCAAAGGGATATTAGAAGAAAATTTCTGAAGTAATTGTAGATACGCTTCAGGACAACAGAAAGCAATTCATTTCTCTTTTCAGTTTTACGGCTGAGAGAATTGATCAGCTCACTTTTTGATTTACAATGTTTTCTATAAATTTAAAAAAAATCGAAAGTAATAAAGAAGGAAAGTTATGCGTTGGTTTTCACCTACAGTCTTCAATGAAAGGAAGAAAGGAGAAAGAGAAAAAAAAAGGGGGGGGGGGAGTTCTGTGATGTCTCAAGGTCAACCTATAGGATTGAACGCATCGAACAACATCATGTTGCGCAATGGTAACTGGCGGACATTCTCACATAACAACTACCCTCACATTTTTCTATTATATTGTTTTCTTTGTTTTGAAAAGAACTTCGTTTTGCGGCGAGATTTCAGACAATAATGTATTCAATGTCAGAGATTGATCAGTAATTCACCAGTGAGCAGGATGAAAAGAATTTCATATTTAAAATTACAACTTAAAGAAGTTTTATAATATATACACTAAAAATATGAATCCCCTCTTAAGTAAAATCGCCCAACAAATAGTTTTCACTGCAGGAAAAACATGCAAATATTAAGTATGAATCTAAACAATTTTAAAACGCAAGTTTTTAAATTGTTCAAATTTTTTTAGTTATAGTTACTCTTAGTAATAATGACAGATTGTTCAACAATATGAACAAAACAACGCAAGTATGGAATTTCTATTTTACGCTCAAAAATATGCTAGTTTTTAAAAAAAATAATTTTTCTATTTAGGCCAAAGAACAAAAATTAATGAAACCAAAAATATATTACTTTGGCAGTTGAGAAATCCAGTAAATCAGTAATGTACCATCAATTCCTTAAAGCATTAATACAAATCAATAATAATAATAAAAAAAAACATTGGACTAACTCAGAAATAATGGAGCCAATAGAATAAAGTATTTTAAAATATTATATCGTTTCGAACCCACAACATAAAAATTCAAATAACTTATTCATATACAATGGCATTATGGATTAAAGTGTCTCGTTTCTTCATTAGCTCTTTTGCAAAAATATTTTCTTCCCAAACAAGAGCTTTAATTCAGCCTTTATGCTCCGCTTTGTAATATCTATATAAAAAAGCGGATATTCAAATAAGTAAAATATAATTCAAGTTTTAAAATAAAATCACATGTTGTAAGGTTTCTTTTTTTTTTTTTTTTTTTTTTTTTTGTATAGAAGCAGGTATTCAGATGCTGGAAGACTTCCAATATATTTATATTCAAACTATATATTACGGTTTTTCAGTGTAAACTTAATACGGTGAAAATTAAATTGAGTGTTAAATAACTAAGAACAATAGTTCTTAAAAATATGCTTTTATTAATGTAATTAAAAAGTAAAACTTTTAAATCTTAATTATTTCCAAATTCTTTAATAGTTTACAAATATCATTACAGACTTTTTAAATTACGTTTTTCTCAAATTCATTACATAGAAGTGGCAGAATTTTAGAAACAAAATATAATTAAATTAATTGGTTAGCTAATTTGAAGTTGTGAAAATATTAAAAACGATGCATTTTCATAAAGAGTAAGCAAACACAAATCACAATGCTACCGCATCGAGTAGCAAGTTCAATCGATTATGGTTTTTTACAATCAAGACACAAGTTAAACAAAAGTGTTTAAAAACTGCAAATCCTTGATATTCTTTAAAAAGATCTTCAAATAAAAAAGTATTTTATCTCGATTTGTATTACTAATAGAGGAGAAGATTCGCTTATAATTATTATTTTAGGTTTTAAGCAACAGTCAGATAATCGCAAAGAAACTACTCTCGTGACATATGGATAATTAGACGTCGCGACAATACTCTGGCGGGAATTGCGGTTGAGTATTAATGGCCTTCATCGTCCACAGAGCAACTCCTCCTGTAAGAAATTTGTGCCTCCATCGACATAGAGATAGCAAGCTTCATATTATATGATCTACCAAGGAAAAGAGAATCACCCACCATATAGAACATTTCTCATCCTCATGCTTGGAATGCCCTTAGATGTGTGTAGGAGTGGGGGATAGCTCAATAAATGTAAAAATACAACTAAAAGGATTCTGGATCAAACTTTAGTGAAAGGAACCAGCCAGGGTTTTCCAGTACGAGTTCAAAACTGAAATTAAGTGTTCTGATAATATAAAGTATATGTACAAATTATTATCAAAATGAAAATCGCCATTTCGTACCTATTAATATACATTTAATGTTAAAGCAGCATGTTATTTTTCATTTAAGTTTTCTCGATTAAACGGATGCATTTTATGTCAACCAAGGCAGGTAGAATTGGATGCGTCTTCATCTCGACCATAGTTCAAAATGACGTTCCAAAATAGTTCCTGTGTAACGACATGAAAGTGCAACCAAATTTAAAGATGGGAAATGTCTTTTCAAAAAATCGCATTCACTTTATACAGCATCCATTAATCAAAGTAATTACAGGGTAACAAATTAATCAAAACCATACAGTAAATAAAGGTACTCTTTTTTAAATTCAATTAATTTTATACAACGAAAATGAACAGCTACAAAATAAAATGGTAAATAACGTGGACTAGTCACAGAATTCTTGTTATTTATATGAAATAAATTATACGATTTTAAAGAATGACCATTTCATCAATACTATCTAATCAACGAAATTATCCTTCACATAATGAGATTCTTCCGCAAATTGATCAATTCCAAAATACAGAATTCGCCAAATAATATCTCAAAAAGAATTTTCTATGAGTAATTAACTTGATTTAAAATCTGATCAAATACAGATATAAATAATTTTAAAGGCACTTTCGTGGATGAAGAGTTGATCGTTCTATAGTAATAGAATTAAAAATTCGCCAGACTAGAAAGACTATGCCTATTTCAAATTAATTAATTAATTCAAGCTTTGTTTAATGCCGTACCTCAGTCGCATGATTCGGCCTCAATAAAAGGATTAACATAAAATAAATGTTGATATTTTCCTCCCATATTTCCCCTGTAATCATTTCGAAAATGAAATGATACTCCGAATAACAATTAGAGTAATCAAAATTAACACAATCCTACATTTAGATGTCAAGACTCCCTTGATATAAAACATTTTCTGTGAGAGAGGAGGCAAAAATCGACAATAACATTTTTAATAAAATTCAAGGATTTAGTTATCAGATCCTTACCATGGATCACGTTCCAAACACTGATATCATCAGAACTGAGTTCGCGATAGGTTTTAATACAACATTTGCTTTCAATGAAAACACTGAACAAAAGCCGGCTAAAAATGATCAAATATAATCCATAAATAAGATTCATTTGATCGAAAATAACAAATATCAAAGAAATGAGCAAATTCGGATTCCACTTTTTCATAATACGAACAACCATTTCTCTGTTATACCTTAGTAAATTCTTCCTTTCATATTACCTACACCATGCAGAAAACACTTAAAACAAAAATTACGCTCAGAGGCCGTTACTTTGATGCTGCGCATATGGAAGCAACGTACTACATAAATATTGAGCAATAAGTGCCAAAATTTCATGTTTTGGGCCATGGTGTTTCGTAAAACAGCGGGAGGATAATTTGTCATATCTTTTCCCTTCATTTAAATATAAAAAGTTACATTGATATTACTTTCCTAACAGTACGTAATATAATATTTATATTGAAGCAAGACCATCCTCAATGATTTTTACAGATATTAAAGTTATGTTTAACATTTAGTGCATTTACAGATATGGAATAAATCGAATTCTCTTGTCCTACTAACTTCAATCCTAATCAACAAAATAAATGGAGTACATTTATTCGTTGGTTCCCCCCCCCCCCCGAAAAAAATTTATTGCTGAATGACATAAACCTACATATTTTGTCTTCATAAATAACTTTCTTGTCAAGCATCGGAAAAAAAAAATCAGGAAACATCACACCGGCCATGAAAAAAATTCAGTATCAAGTATCACCAGCAAGCACCAAATAGGTAAGTATTTGAAAAAAGATGCTACGGGCGAAAATCTCAAGAAAAAACAATTTCTAGCACTCAGTAAATTTTTAAAGTTGGAAAAATATTTGAAAAGAACAAATTTTAAATTAAAGTTTGTAACTATACATTTCGACAGCTATCACAAAAGAAAATTCCTATTGTTTACAAGAGGACGAATTATCATTCTTCGAAACAACTGAGCAGAAGATCTTCGAAATATCACTAAGAATATTAACGTTATTACATAAAACATAACATAAAATAATCGAAAAACTGCAGAAAAGTTGTCATCATAAACTCAAATCCCCAAAAAGTTTAGCATTCATTTCAACTGTTGAAATCTTCACTTACCTGCAGAAGATTGCAACCATGGGAGTCCGGTATGAGATCCATAAAGTAAAGCAGTTACTGAAAGTTTAGGTCTTTCTTTTTTGTGATGCATCATAATTATATCGTTCGTCACACTTTTTCTCTGGTCCTTTAATTCAGTGATAATTAGTTTCGTTGCAGCAATAGTTTCGGAAGCTCAAAGGGAATCGTAATAATTCATATCAAAGGATTATATCATAGAATTAAAAGATTTCTTTCTTGTAACATCACAGTTTCAAGTTCATGCGAAAACAATATTTTTATATCACTTTCTTATCACAGAATTTTCCTTAAAAGATCTTAGAAGTTCTTTCGTACACAAAATACTTTCCCACAGAGAACAGTCTAATTTCTGTCAGAACATGTAAATTTTTTTTAAGTAAACAATCATTTGCGAAAACTATATAAAATCGTCTTCGCTTTACCTCGTCAATGTCACGTTCATGATATCAAACAATTTGGGGCGGTTACCCAAAAGTAACAGGCGGTTGAAAATTCGCCCAGTTCACGTCAAAATCTAAAAAAATAGCCATACCGACGGTCAGCGAGCTGTGTAATTCTGCGCCCGTGTACTCTTCTCTCAGTTAGCTGAAGTCGCTCCTAAAAGGAACGTGAGCGCCAGGGTTAAACTTGATCGCCAAAGAAGCCACCGCCAAGCAGTCAAACGCGCGCCATTTTCAAGGTCATAAATCACAAAAGAGGAAATTAGAATGTCATCATTTGATGTTACAGCAACATTGCGCAATGCTTCAAATTACAACGATAGAGAATATTCAGCGTGAATGACCTAAATTTGGAAAGAACTCATTTTAATATAGGTTTTCTCTTTTCAAAGAAAAAACTATTTTTCTCTTCAAAAAAATTCAAAAATTTCTGCTTATCAGATATGAAATGATTTTTTTTTCACTCAAACATCATACATACACATCGTCTATGTTTTCAAAATTTGGTTATTTGTAATAACGAAAGGAGCTAAGATTAATTACAGATTACAGTTTTTGTAACCATTAAATGGTGCGTTTAGTGGTGTAGATTTTATTTAACAATTTTTTAATTAAAAAAAAAAAAAGGCAAGTTGAGATACTGTCCACTGAATGAGGAATGAAACAACACGCATCTTCCTTTCCAGCGAAAAAGCTACCTTGAGAAATCCCTCACAATGCAGTTTTTTTCTTTTTCTACCCATTATAAAAGGTACAAATTTGCACTACTGCTAGTAAAAAAAACTTCAACAATGACGAAATGCAAGATTTTTATTATATGGCATTTCATTACATTATTACATTTCATTATTTCAAAAACATACATCTTCTAATAATGATTTAAAGTAAAAGAGTTTGGAGACTCCCAATAAAGTAATTATTTCATTTTTAATTAATGTAAATAGTTGACATGAATATGTTATTAATCATGATTTATCATAACTATTCCTCTTTCCAAAAATTCACCTTATCCGTTAAAAAAGAAAAAAGAATAATAATCATGCTAGTAAGCATAAGAGATTTTATCATTTAATTCCACAGATTCATTAAAAAAATTATTAACGCCGTTTGATCTGTATTTGACAGCATCTTTACAAGCAACATTTGAATGAAAAGAGAAAATATAAAGCACTTTTTTATTTATTCCTATTTTAAATTCCTTTTCTTCTTATTGTTTATATAAAATAATTCCAAAAGTATCAGTAGAAGTGAAGAAAAAACAATGTGTATTTTGAAAAGTTGGCAATGAAATTTATCACAGACAATCAATTTATTCAGACTGTTGCGATTTTTACTGTTTACTGTGTTCTTTGCTTCTATCTGGAATGAACTTCGCAACATAAGAAGACTGAAATTATATTTAGCTTAATCAAAATTATTGAGAAAAAAACACCTGCGTCATCTGGAGCAATAGTATAGTTCGAATAATAATTTGCTTTATAAAAAAGCTTTTTTTTTAAAAAATCACTGATATAGGATAAATATTTAGTTTAGACTTATTGAAATCTCCCATAATTCCTCAGTCAAATAAACGGAAATACATTTGTTCTTGGTTTGATTTTTTTTATATACTAAATACGGAACCTAATTTTAATATTTTTCTCATGTCTAACAGAATTAATATTTTTCAAGTATGCTTTAATAAATTTATTTAGGTCATTCAGAAACTTACAAATAATATTAAAAAAACCGCAATATATCAGATTCAAACGAGTATAGCTTTCAAACAAATCAGAAAGAAATATTATTCGCTACAAATAAAACAAATTTCTACTAGATATTCCAATATGTCTGGAATTAAAAGTGGGACATTCTTTCAATTTGAAAGAACTCTACCTTTTAATAATTTACTGAAAATTCAATTGATAAATAATCGTTCCAGCATCAATCATAACGCTTTGCGCTTGAAACCTGTACAAGCTAGGATGGACTCAAAAAATACACTTCTATTCTTCAGCTGAATAATGTAGTAAATAATTTTAATAATTCTTAATATCTTTTGCTCTTTTCAAAATTAATTTAAGAAAAAAAAAATTACAATAATACATACATCAATAATTTTTCAGAATAGAATTTAATAAAATCCGTGTTCACCCATTTTAGTCGGGGGGAGGGAGGGAAACGAATAAGCGTTTTGTGTCTGCGCTTAGATTAAGAGATGAATAAAAAAATGCTTCAAGGCGACATGCATTCTCTTGTATAATAAGTTGTACAGGGAAGATCAAACGTACAAATAAAACGCCATGAATAAATACATGAATAGAGAAACGAACAAAGAAATGGGAAAAAGCCACGGTGGCATAAATTCAAGGAAAACTACGACTGTTGACACGAGTTTTGAAGTTCAGTGTCATGTCCCCGCAAAAGTTTGCCAAATAAACGAACTTCAGCCAAATACGGTATCCGTACATTAGAAATGTTGGCGAAAGTCCAATAGCAACCAACAATGGGAAGACATCACGAAAAGCCGAAACCTTGTTCTCAGTTTCAGCAATTGTCAAAAATAATTAGAAAAAAAATTATTGGGGGGGAGGGAAAGTCTACATTTCTTTTTTTTCCTTTTTTCTTTTTTTTAGATTTTATTTTTGTATATAGGATTAAATTTTAGAGATCATATGAAACGAAAGAAATCTCGTTTGAACAATGAGAGTTTCCATTCCGTTAAAAAATTTCAACAAAATTTTAAACAATTTTTTTGGTAATAAAATATTTGTCTATGTGAAATATGTATAATAATTACGAACAAAAATATTGCGATACGAAAACAAAGAGAAAACTACACTATTATTTACATTTCTCTCTCTCTCTCTCTCTCTCTCTCTCTCTCTCTTTTTTTTTTTTTTTTTTTTTTGTAAATTGGTAACTCAGAATAATTTATGAATCTTTTTTTAGGGTGGGAGGGGAGGGAATATCAAAGGAAATTTTTTTTTCATGAACAAATATAAAAAAGAGATAAAAGACAGCTTATCTGAAGTTTTTCTCCAAGAAAAAATACAGAATATTTTTAAATGCAAACCTGAAATAATTTTTCATCGGGAAAATAAGAATGCTGCATCTAAGATAAAAATTTACTGGTTAAAGATTGTGGGACTGATGTAACAGACTGCCTACAAGTTTGCGATCTACAAAAATGTTCGAAACTACTGAATGGGGTATGTTGTATCATATCACAATTTGCAATATTCATCTTGGTTTGTATTTCCTTCATGTAGTTAGATTTTAAATATTAACGTACATTCTCAACTATGAAATCTTTCTCTAAGGATTCATCTCTGCAAGAATCTAGAACAGGTTCACTTAACAAAATAAAATTAATTATAACTCACTTACCAGATAAAAAAAACAATGGGACAAGAATATAATGACTAATTAATAAAAAATGAAAACAAGAATAAAAGAAAAATTTAATTAAAAAAATCTAAAAGATAAAACAAAGGAAAAAGAACAAAGAAGAGGACTTTGGGCAAAAAAGAATATAGTTTCTGTGTTATTTAACAGAAACAGGTATAGCAACTCTGATAATATATTATATTATAGTAGATTACATTGATATCCCATTATGAAGCATCGGTGGTGATATTCTGGGATAAACCATGTAAATTTGAACAGCTGTTAGATGACGACGATGATGCCTTTGTTGGTACCTTTCTAATTCTTCCGTGCCCCAGAGGAAGATAGACATTCAGTCTCGAAAGATTTAGCGTATATCAAGTTCGTTTAAAAGGAGGCTTTTCGGCAAGACCGGGTTTTGAAGTAGATACACTTCATCCAAGAAACGAATACATTACACATAAAGCCTTGTTCGAACGACTTGAGTCTAGCACATTTCCTCCTCTTCTCCCTCTCTTGAGGTTTTCTGGGATTCTTTGATGTATGTTTATTTTACCGACAATTTGCGGGAAGCTCCGGACACAGGCGGGTGTGGGTCATAGAGCTGATATATAAATGGAGGGAGCTAGTTGCTTGTTTCCTGTCTCAACAAGCGTACCCAACATGTGTCACGTGACGGTAGAAAAATCTGGGAAAAAGAACACATTTTTGGCGCCATATCGCAAATGTTGGCATACTCAAAAACTGCCGCGCAACATTTTGCTTCCCGACAATGGGTCTAGTCGGTTTTCATTTCCTGTTAAACCAACCGGAAATCCTAAAAAATAAATCATATTTCATTTCCTAAGCAGTTTATATATATATATATATAGATATTACACCAGTATCCGAGTTAAATTATATTTAGATTTTTTCACTTTGTTTTTGTGCATTAATGAAAAGTGATTATTTTTCTTCTTTAAATGAACATTTTATTTCTTTTGTTTGCCTAATAACATTTCAAGATTTTACATTACATGCTAAAATACTTTCTATCATTCTCTCTAACAGATAAAAAACAGCTTTTTAAAAACAGATTATTAAAGTGACTTAAGTCTTTTTATTTCAATAAACTTAATATGATAATAAATATCAATACTAACCATGTTATGAGATATAGAAATTATAGAAGCTTAAACTATATATTAGAGATGTCTGTAACAATTTTACTTATTATTGCAGATATTTTTTAGTTTAAAACTGGTAGGAAACCTTTTCTAAAACCATTTATCTGTTGATTCTACTTTAGTATCCCAGTTAAAAAATATTAAAAAATTAAAAGAATTGAGAAGAGATTACTTAATTATTTTTGAAAAGAGAAAAAATCTTTAACTACCATAATTCTAAATATTTATTCTGAAGACTGTTCATTTCAGAAATTTTATTGACTCGAGCCACACAACAAATTTTTTAAAACCGAAATTAATAAATATTTTTATAATCTAACTCGATCAAAACTACTTTGTTGTTATTTATTATTTGTATGAAGATGTAAATATAATTTTAGGCAGTCAATTTTATAAATATTAAAATTATTTAACAACTGTAAATATATTCTTGCAAATTAGTTTTATAAGCATTTAGGTGAATAGCATTTTTAAATCAAATTCTATAAAAATAAAAATTACAATTCATGCCCAATAGGGTTTTATTAAAACAATTTCTTATGAAAAAAATTAAACGATTTTCTATTATTTATTCCAATTTCTTTACAGATTAAAAATTTTAAAAAATAGCTTAGGGCATAGATGAGTAATAAAATTTGTATCAAATAGCAAGATCTTGACTCTTATTTTGTCAAGGTTTTACATTCGTTAGAAAATGGTGTGTAATCCTAAATTATGATGTAAACATAAGAAAAAAAAATGTATTATCAAATGGTATGACAACCATAGTTTTCGCCTTTCTTCTTCCTTCGGAAACCTTGATAAAAATTTTGATTTATGTTTCCATTGATATTTGCTATGTAAATTATAAATATTGAACATTTTATACAAAATGAATATTAACAGTAAAACTAGTGCTTAATTAAATAAAAAAAAACTGATAAAAATTACAAATATATATAAATTATTAATTTATATTTGTAATTAAATATTGCGATTTTATTGTACGCTTTTATTAATAAAGCATTATTAAGGAAAATTGTTCAATAAGGTAAATATCCCATAAAAATTATTTTGCAAAATTTAGATTGGATTTAATATTGTTCACGATATAATACAATTCGAATATTTATGGTTAAAAAGAAACAAGATATTGGAAATAATAAAGAACTTTATTTGCATTAAAATAAATACGCAATTATTAATCGGTCAATAATGTTTATGTAAACACTTGTATTGGCGAGAAAAATTCCCGCCAAGCTTGTAGCCAAGCACTTGCAACACATTCGAGATTAAAATAAAGCAATTAGCAAAATATAATGCAGTTACATCAGTTTAAACGAAGCTTAGTAACATGTTACATAAATTCAATACAATAACTAAGCCAAACTGTGAAATATTAATCAGTTATAACACCAAAATGACTGAGTAATTGAGATTACGAAAGTTTAAATTGACTTAAAATGGATGTAAACAGAATAAGTTTATTGTAAATACCTGTGAAATGATACAGGACTATCCTTAGAAGCCTTTTCTTTGCATCTAATTGCACAGCAATAGGTAACCATGGTTTAAATAAGCTTTAAATTCCAACAGTTAAACGCGAGAAAAAATCTGCCATTGAAATATAATGGGGAACGGAGAATGTGGTTACAGCTAACACAAATTCTGTCCCCCAGTCACGTGCTTTTATCTTGTCCTACACGAAAGTAGGGTTGCACTTCCTCTATCAGTATACCAGCTCTATGGTGTGGGTCAACAATGGGTCAGTTGGCAGATTTATGACCTAATCAGTAAGGCCACAGGTCATCGGAAAGTGGTTATAGACCGCTACCGTTCACAATTCTTAAGATAGAGCATGGATTTATTTCTTATTTTCCAAATAGCAGGTACAAAATGAGTGCGATCAAAAAAAATCTGTCCTTATCGACTATTCTGGTGCACCATAAATGGTTCAATAATTATATCTTTTAATTTTTTTTACCATGTGATATTAATTGCCAAATGTCTCTTGTATTTTATTTAACAAAAGAATGGTAAAGACAAAAAGTGATTTTAAATATTGTTGTTTTTATTGTTACAATTTTTTCCTTGTCTGTAGCGGGGCAAGTTATAACAACTTACAAGTTTAGAAAAATATTTCTGCGGCTAAAATCAACAACATTTTTCAATACTTTTTTGATACATATTATGACTGAGTAGTGAAGCTATAAAAAAGTAGTTATAATCAAAGAATCGAAAATACATTTGTTTAAAAAAAATTCAAATATTGTCCCAATTAGGTCCGATTTCTACACATTTTTATTTGACGTGACTTTTTTAATGTAAATAAACAATATTTTATAATTAATTAAAAAATGCCTAATTAAAACTGAATATTCCATATTCGAGCTCCTCTAAGGGTGGTACTCGCAGCACCTATACCCCACTTCCAGATCGCCACGTATCTGAATGCCAGTCAAAAGGTCAGATCGTAAAAAACGATTAAATAAAATTGCTATTGTTTAAAAAATTTTAATGAAGACATTTTTTCAAAAGTTTGTTCGACATGACAGAAAATTTGATATTATTTAGGGAAACGGTTGAAATGAATTATTTTAAATGATCCAATAGGAGCTAAAAGTGGCGGGGGGAATGAAATTTATGATAATTTCATCTAAGAATGAGCCTCTATAAAGTCCTTTCGCAGTTAGTGAACATGTTAAATAATCTGATGCAGTTCGGAAGACTCCCTGTAAAACCTCATAGAAACCCTGTTTCATCCCTAGAAGAGGTCAATGTCGAACTAAAAATAATTCATACGACTAATGTTTTGACAGCTTGAAGGTTGAAAAGTGTCGGTACTTCGAATGCTATCAAGCCCAGTGCCCGCTCATCGTTTAGAAACAAAAAGGAAAAGCTCTCTCGATTAATCAGCTGAGCTAACAGGGCAACAACTCCTATTTGATATCTCACATAAGAAAGAGTGAGTAAGTGATATAAAAGCGGAATTTTTGAATGATTCTGAAGTGAAAAAATGCTTAAAATAGAAAATTGCATAACGATGTAAAAATCTGGCAAAGGTGCCTTCGGATATTTCCTTACTACTAGCAAATGTTGATATTTTTGCAGTACGAACTAATGCGATTGTCTTTATTGGAAGGTTAGATTAAGGACAATGCATTTTAGGTTGTCATTTTGTATACCGCAAGTTCAAACCGGTAAATGCAGGACGATCAAGACAAAGTTTGAGTATCAAAATGTATCAATAAAGGAATGTCTAATAATTGAATTTTTTTAAGTAGCATCTAAATTTTTAGGAAAGTAAAATTTTACTTTCCTAAAGATCAGAGAAAAATTTCACGTGTTTCATGAAGAAAGATATGAAAAATCAGTACACCTCATCTCAAGAAGTAAACAGAAATTGTGCAAGTGAAATGACGTCAGTTAAATTCAAGTTCGTAGTCGGAATTTAGCAGGTTGAAACACCTAGTCTTGTTTGGATTCAAATCTTCCACTACAAACAGCCCGAGGCAAAATCTCGACCTTGAAACACTAATAAGTTACCTGCTAGGAGTGCATTAATTGGCGATGTATCTCAGATTAATCTCTTTTTCTCTGCCAATGACACGACAAACCGAGGCAATTTATACGTTTCTGTGAAGAAATAAAAAAAATAGAAATTCGAGTATTATGGAGCCTAAAGTAACCGATGGCTCAATGTTTCAATTTAACTTGCTTGTGGTTAACAATTTTGTTACAAATTTTCTCAGAACATGCAATTTTTAGTTACTGAAAATGATTTTACTAAATAAAACTGATTAATTAGAACAATAACTGATGGCAGAATTTTTTTTTTATTTACCGGAAAAATAAAACCACCCTCGATTATAAAATAATATATAAAAGCATAATTTTCAAAGCATCGTTTGACTTTAAAAGAAAAAAAATTCTCATGTGATTTAAAAAAAACTTAATTTTGATATAAATTTGAAAAAAAAATAAAGCCTTTTTTTAAAAAAAAATTGTCTTGTTGGTGCAACATTTTCTTTTATCATGCATTTATTTCTCTATATTGTCACAGAAAGAATTTCGTCCCGTCACTTTTTTGAAAGATTTGCCCAGTTAAATTTCTAAAACCTTCGCATCAATAGGAAGAGAGTACACGAAGGTGAGATGCAAGATATCGCGTTTAATATCGGGATGTACTGTTTATATATACATATTTTTTTGAGTATAGTCTTCTGACGTGGATTTCGGAAGTTTTTATTTATCGAAAGGTTGATGAAAAATTAGTGAAATACCCATTTCCGGAAATTTCTTCGAAATGAAATGTAAAATTTGAAATTGATTTCATTTTGTAAACTTTGGAAAATCAGATTTCTGCCCTTTATTAAATTCGTCTTGAATTATTGTGAAACCCCACTTCTAGGGGCTGCCATTCTTACTTTCTTGTTTACCATTCTTATGTACTTTGATTCGGACTGGGTCCATTAAGGAATAATTGTCTATTAATATTGATAGATGAAATATTCCTGGGGTCAAAAATAATTTTGTTATTAATTATTCAACTAAAATTATTCCATTTTTTACAGCTGATCCTGTATGCATAAATATTTGGTTTTATAAATGATACTTGTGCATTTGACTCGCTAATACATACTTTGTATTGAATACCTTTCTAAAGACCATCCGTAAATCAAATTTAATACTAAATTTACCATGAGGCGGCATATACCTATTTCTATCAAAAGGGCCAAAATGA